>CM026416.1:2790991-2853704 GCA_014858505.1 Corymbia citriodora subsp. variegata
CGGGCGGCCCTCGCCGACGTCGGCGAGGGCCGCCCAGGCCAGATCGGGCGAGGGCGACCCTCGCCAGCGTCCGGCGAGGGCCGCCTGAGCCAGATCTGGCTTGGGCGGCGTCCGGTGAGGGCCGCCTGAGCCAGATCTGGCCTGGGCGGCCCTCGCCCGACGCTGGCGAGGGTCGCCCAGGCCTGGGCCGCCCTCGCCCGACGCCGACGAGGGCCGCCCAGGCGACCCTCGCCTGATTCCGACGCCGGCGAGGCGACCCTCGCCTGATTCCGGCGCCGACGAGGTGGCCCTCGTCTGATTCCGGCGCCGGCGAGGCCACGTCAAAGGAGTTCACGGTGATTTTTGACGGAGGGTAGATTTGGGACTAAAGCAAAAGTTGAGGGTTTTTTTCGAGACAAAAAAAAGTTTGGGGTATTTTTGGGACTAAAGCCATAGTTGGGGATTTTTTATGGAATTGACCCATTAAAAAAATGAACAAGAGTTGAGAGATAGAGGAAATTGTGCACAAAATTTATAATGGTTCAACCTAAGTTAAACCTACATTTACTCTTTTATGTTGACAACCTATTAGCTGAATTTCACTGTGATTAGTCTCACAATGTCGCACAGTCACTTTCTCAAAGCCTCTCAAGTCTGAAGATCACTTGAACTTTGATTCTAGGCCTCTCCATACTCTTCTGCACCTTGATCTCATTTTATACTCATCCACCTCCACTCTGTTCGTTGGACAGTCTCCAAAGGAACACTCTAATTGACCGGTTGAATAAGATTGTATAATAATGATTGAGAGGCATTGAGAGATAAGATTTGAATCCTCATTGATTTGGTCGCCCAAAAATAATAAACCTCCAGTTTCCACAAGTAGAGTTTTTCAATAAGCAACTTGTATATAACAACTATCAATCAATATGGATGTCTTGCATGAAAGATTCAACTGCAAAACTATACTTAAAATTGAAAGTTAATCATTGCTTTATATATTGGAAATCCTAGCCAGATTACTGGCTGTGATGTTGTAGTTTGCATCTAGATATATATCCATATAAATTTTAGTCTCTAATGATATTCAGCTTTAGCAATAGAGTATGAACACATCAAATGCTTTGACAATATTTATGCGTAAATACTACCAATTTCTACGTTGTTGTTTCTGATCATATCTACATGTAACTTTGAGTCTGATGGTGAGTTTGATTATGAGTCTAATGATATCTAACTCTAGATGCATGGTGATATCCAAGTCTAGTTGTCTGGTGATATTCAAGTTTAGTTGTCTATGATATCCAAATTCAATTGTCTGGTGACATTCAAATATATTGGCAATCATAACTTTACCTCGTTGTTCGCCTATTCGTGGTACTTCCAAGTTTTACTGAACTCTTTGTTTTAGGCTTGTTTTCCTTCTATTTAGGTACCTCCAGCTTGTAGACACTTCTTTGGCCAATGTCTTGTTCACCCTATTAGCACATCATTTGCATAACGGCTTGTGCATCACTTGATTACTCCACCATTAAACTCATTAGTAACCTTTAATTATATTTTCATCTTCAAAAAATCTGAAGGGATTTTCCTGACAACATTCACATGGTCATTTCGTTATAGAGTACGTTGGGTGGTAGGTCCTGAGATCACATTTATTAATAGTTTGTTACTGAGATTTTTTCTGCCGTGGCAGTGAAGAAGAACTTATCTCTATAATTGTTAAAGAAGTTTCACCTAAGCTGAAGATAGAGCACGATTACGCGCCTGGAGATCTATGCACTGGTGCTAAGCCCCTCAAAACCAATGTAGATCTTCAAGATCGGTTCACTGGTGCTGGTCCACTCGAAGCCAAAGAGAAGAGGATCAACGTTCATATAAGTCATTTGAAAATGGTTGTATTCGACTACCTATCTACTTTAACCTTAATAACAGGTATATAGTGACAAAGGATTTGATTGATTTAGCTGGCTCATGCAGAGGCCGGCTTTCAGGGACCCATGTTCTCTCGCGGGACCTCGGTATAATTCTTTGCTCTTACTTTCCTCTCTTCTCGAGTACTCACTCCAAAAGACTGTACCTGTCGATGAAGTTAGTTTCACCTAAAGTGCGTTTGCATATATACATAAAAAGTCAAATCATTGCAAAAAACTTTTGCATGATTACACAGTTGTTGTAAAGTTGGAATATAATAGGAAAAAGAAAGCAAACGCATGAACTGAATAACTACAAGAGAATGCAAGTCATTTTCTGAACTCTGAAGTAGCTTGCATATGCTTTAATTCTTTAGTAGCTAATTACGCTTGCTATAACAAAATCCACCAAGAATCGAGGAACAATTCTGCACTTTATAATTATTAATTGTTTATTTCATCCAAGATCATATCTTGGATTATCGGTTTGACTTTGCATTTGAGTAGAATAGCTGGGTGTATAGCAATTGTCATTTTAGTCCACCACATAAAAATGTTACTACAGAGTTCCTTTTATTAAACAAAACCTAGGGCAAAGTAGGTGTTAAGTTCACGGCATTAGGGATTCAAGAATACTTCCTACCTTTTATTTGTTTAGGAGTTGAAGCATCAAAACTGACTTTACTTAAACATGACTTTTAAAATACATTATATTTGTAGCTTTTATTTTTTCTGGCAAACTGAAACCATATTGTTTACCAGGACACGTGCAGGTTACCGGGATAAGTGTGTTTGGATTAAACTTAGTTGCAATTCGTATGATGAATTGGTTAAGCTGTCTAACCACGAGTAAGAAGCGTGTCTTAAATGGGTTGATGTCTGTTGACATGTTTATAACACAGTCAAACTAGACACGCTTAATTAAATGGGGTAATAATGTATTTAAGTAGATTTGGACATGTAACGTACTTCCAGAGGCGGTGTGTTGAAGTATAATTAGTGATATTAGGTGAGTGTTAAATAAGACAATTAGGGTTTTGTGGTGTCTCTCAACTCTCAATCCTCTATAAATAGAGCCCATGTGTAATTCTTATTTCTTGTCCCAAAGCATTTGTTGAGCATTGACTGTGCATATCCAAAGGCTATCAATATATTAAAAATTGCAATAACCTCATTTGGTTGCATAACAAATGTCCTGAGAGCACTTTTGAAAGGTTAAAAATTATTCAATTGGCTTTGAACTTATTGTATAGTTGTCACTTCACTTACAAACTTTGCAAGTCACCTATTTGTTCTCAAATCTTTGTACGAAAGTCCAACATAGTCATTCTAATCAAGGGTAGGATGGCCGATGATTATTGGATTGTCACATTAGTGATTTTCTCCATGATGTTCAATAAATCTTGGGTCATTAGGAAAGTAGTCATTTTAATGCTCCATAATCATAGTTATTTCTGTCAAAACTAGGAATTGATAGTGAGGTAGAATTGCCCGTAGTTTTGGTATCAGATAATTAGGTGAGTGATTTTAATAGAGAGTGGTTAGGATAAATGCCCAATAGCAACCAAACAATGCTATGATGCCACTGTTAATTTTTAGTGTTGATGTACATGTGTGTACGTGTGTTGGTACCTGGCAAAGAAACAACAAGAGATGGGTGTGTGAGAGTGGACTTTCACGGCAAAGGAGAACATTGGAACTAGCGGGAAAGAAGCTTTCATATTTAATCGTTATTACAAAAGAAAGGAGGAAGCCTAGTTGGTTTGGTCTTCCGAGAATATATGTTCTGGACGACCCAAGCCATCTTATAGGCTTGCAACGACTTAAACATTAGAAAATCTGTCGTTCTTTTTGTCCTTGCAGATTTCTGCGGCCAGAGCTTTGTAAACCGACTTACAAGGCAAACATCTCTGCCATATTGGAGTGATATTCTTTATGGACTCTTCTACACAAGCTTTAGGGGACTCCAGACATTTCCTCTGCCGCCCAAGGATTACATTTCTTTTGTAGTGTTTTTGGACTTTTCTAGCACATGTCTATCCTAGAAGACTCTAGAAATTGGATCAGCATTTTAACCGTAAAAGTCATGTGAGATGAGAATGTTCGAATTATGTTTTGGGCATTAAATTTTAGTCATTATAGACCTTAAACATCTAAATGAGATCTCAATATAAACTCCACTGAATTTATCACCGTAGCGACTCAGAGATGGTCCCTGATAAGGCCGGTAGTCACCCTTCTATGCTTCCTTTTCAGACTACAAAGGACAAGAAACAGGGTATGTTAGTCAGATTAGGCTTTTTGATGCTTAGTAAGCCAGTTTTCCTTATTAGATTTTTCCATAATAGAGACAGCAGGTTTGCCATCCTATCTTTAGCTTAAATGAGACGCATGGATTGAATTATTCTGTTGGAGAAACTTCAGTGGAGGTTATCTTCAACAGCCTGTCTTCTTCATCAGCTAAGAATTAGTCACAAAATCTCAACTAGCAAGGCATGTGATTCATTGGCAGGCACATTCAAAGCACATGTTTCAGTTATCATCTGGAACTTTACCGTACCTATGGACATTTCTTCACTCTCTTCTAACTAACATTGTCCTAAACTTAAAAACCTTTATAGGAGCTTGAAGACAGTCAAAAAACAAAAATAATGAAATTATTGGAGCTGGAAGTAAACGATATACGAATTGTTGGAATCCATGGGAGAGATGGCATTGGAAAGACGGCACTTTCCAAGATTGTATACGATCAAATATCCCTTTGCTTTGACGCTTGCAGTTTTCTTGCGGAGATTGAAGAAACAGTGCAGCAACCTGGTGGAGTTCAGTATCTTCAAACCAAGTTGATCTTTGACATTTTGAAAAGAGAGTATGAGGTTGCTTCTGCTTTCAAAGGAGTACGATTTTTGAAAGAAATATTGAGGAATATGAAAGTTCTCCTTGTTCTTGATGATGTTGAAAAGAGAGTATGAGGTTGCTTCTGCTTTCAAAGGAGTACGATTTTTGAAAGAAATATTGAGGAATATGAAAGTTCTCCTTGTTCTTGATGATGTGGAAAATGTGTCTCTCCTCAAGGAGTTTGTGGGAGCTAAGCTTGATTGGTTTGGCTCTGGCAGCAGAATAATTGTAACCTCAAAACAAAGATGCGTTCTTCAAGGGTTTCTCGATCGAGGGTTGGCTTATACTTACAATGTTAGTCCGATGGATGATGATCGAGCTTCTGACCTTTTCTGGCTGTATGCAATGGGAATGAATCATAATCTACATCCATTTGTTGAAATTGCAAACAGAATAGTCAAGGCTGCAGAGGGACTTCCACTACTTGTCAAAATTTTTGGTTCTTTTTTGCATGGTAAAGGACAAGAAGAATGGATTAAATTCAGAGATCTCCTGCGACAATTTCAGGAAGATTACCAGAAGATTCTGAGAATAATGTATGAAGCATTAGATCAAAAGCAAAAGCAGATGTTTCTTGATATTGCATGTTTTCTCCCAGATGTGGATTGCAGGACCTCAATTTCATCATGAGGACGATCATAGTCATGCCTCATATAAAAAGTAGCATGCAGGCCCTAATTTGTTTTCCTCGTAAGGTTTCATGCATGAAGCATTTTCTTTACCTCATGATCCATAGTAGAAATTTCATACTTCCACATGTTTTTCTACTTGACTTTTGTGGTCCATCGTGCAGGGAACAGACCACCTTAACACCATTAAGGCAGGCTTTGAGATCCTACCGAGCACGACATTTCTCAGCTTGGGTCACACCAAAATTGATGGAAGATTTGCAGATGCCTTAATGAACGTTCGGTGGCTTCACTGGCAAGGTTGCCCTCTAGATGTTCAAGCAATCAGCATTCATTTAGGCAACCTAGTTATTCTTGATCTTTCATGGAGTAAGGTTACAGAATCCTGGGGAGGTTGGAAAGGAATTAAGGTGGATTTATAGCTCATTTGCTGTTGTGCTTGTGTTGGCCCTTAAATACATTAAGAATCCTACTCCATCTGAACTTTTTCCCTTGTTTTGCAGATGGAGCATTTGAAGGTCTTGAATCTTACAGGTTGTGCAGACTTACTAGTTACCTCCAGCTTCTCTTGTTACCCAAAATTGGAGATACTGATCCTTGAGCGTTGTTCTCGATTGGTTCATCTGGATCCTTCAATTAATGATCTGAAGCTCTTGATTACCCTGAATTTGAAATTTTGCTCCGAACTTAACATGTTGCCAGTGGAAATGGATGGGATGAATGCTTTGAGAGAGCTCCTGATTGATGGCACGTCCGTACGAGAACTTCCTGCATCGATAGGCAAATTGTTTCGGTTGGAAATTGTTAGTGCCACCGATTGCTTCTCATTGGTTCACGTTCCTGGTTCAGTTTGTGAACTTAAAGCTCTTAGAGTGCTAGCCTTGGATAACGCAAAAATTCCTGAACTCCCTGGATCAATTGGAAACTTGAGGGAACTTAGACGCTTGTCTTTAAGGAGTTGTCGTGGGCTTGGAAAGCTTCCGGAATCCATTGAAGAATTGAGATTCTCATTAGTAGAGTTGGATATTTCAGGTACAGGTATTTCGAGGCTGCCCGATTCAATTAAAGTCCTTTGGAGATTGGAAGTGCTGAAAATGGATTCTTGTTTCTTAAGAGAATTTCCGCACATTGGAGGTATGTTTTACCTGGAAGAGGTACATGCCTCATGGTGTAGGAGTTTGGAGGGACGCATTTCGAGTGATATTGGCCATCTTCGTTATCTCAGAGAACTGAGGCTTCGGGGTACTCGTATATCTAGCCTTCCGTCAGAAATCAAGTTCCTATCTAGTCTTCAGACTCTGGATTTGCTACACTGCGACCATCTTAAAGAGTTGCCTCCCCTTCCCTCTAACCTAATCAACCTCTATGTCAATCCCGATGTGATACAAAAAATGTAAGAATCTCTAAAATTCAGCCGTTGGTGGCATTTATTGCAATAAAAAATACAGTGTTAGTTTGGATCAGATAGTTGAGTGCTGTCATTTGTCGTTATTATTAGGGTTGATTACTTTACACCCCTGAAACTTTTAAAGTTGTGTTGACCCACTCTTCTCAATTGAATGTGTTTCCCTTTCTTATATTTCTATTGTTCATCTCAATGTGATGTATATGTATCGATTCAGCATAGTAATGAATTTCAATGACCGTGGGTAATGTTTCCATAGCAACTATGATAAACTAACAATACACATGCACTAATTAAGAGAAAATGCTCATGTCATTGAAAATTAACGGTAGAGGAATGCTTCACGTCGTTGGAAATTAGCTGTATTGTACATATTAGTTGTACATTACTTTCCCAAACTTTGACGACATTGCCCGATAGCACTGAAATTTTGAGAAGTTACATATTATTCTCTTGAGCTTTGATTTTTGTTTTTCTCGCTATTTTCCCCCCCTCTGCATAGCAAATTAAACGTTCCCTAAAAAGGGGCTTGTTTTTCTTGACTAGAATAATCTCTACTACATGGTGAATGAAGTTAAGAAGATAGAGAGGATGTATGACTAATGAAGTAGACAATAATTTAGCTAAGTTTGTCAAGAAAAATAATTTAATCCATTCTCAAATAAGAGTTAACGATTATGTATACTAAAAAAATCAGCCATTGCGACAAAATCAAAGTTCAAGAGTTAATTGGTAACTTAACAAAATTTGGGGTCTATTGTGCAACTATATCAGAGTTCAGGTTAATGATTTATAACATATTCAAAATTGGGAGCTATTGTGATATAATGTATCCTTATATTATGATTGTCTGGGCTCTTGGGAATGATTCTCATGTAGAAATGTTGGATTGTACCTTATACTTCATCATCAAGGTGAAAAGTCTAAAAATTTAAATGGGTTGGATTTGTCAACTTCTTAAACAATAAAGTCAGCGTCAGTTATCTATTAGAACACTTAACATTAAACCATACATAAATCGAACAGTTCAAATTTTAGATGATTTGACAATGATGTCCAGACTATAAATTTTCTAGCGTAAGTTAGGTTGCTATAAAATAGATGAACCATATTGAGTTTGAACATATTTCAGTTTCAGCTTCATATCTTTTCTCAAGCTGCTCATCAACAATTGTTGCAATAATCCATATGGAAAATGCTCATATCTTTGAAAATCAACTCTAGAGATTTTATGCTTTATGTTGTTGAAAATTACCCGTACTGTACATATTAGTCGCTGAAGAAAAGCAATTAACCTCATGAATGACCATCCTTTTCTTAATGAAACATTTTCTTTTGGTCATTTCAATGAAACATTTCAATTATAAATGTTTTGTTTATTAGATACTTGAACTGGGACTAAACATCCAAGTTACACTAGCTGCGTTCTTTTACCGGCAGCTCACGTGTTGGAGTGTTTGTTTTCGGTCGATTTTCAATTTGAACTAGAGGTGTTTGGTTCCCAAATAAGTTAATTTTTGGCCGAGTGGTACAAGACTTACTAGATTGAATCTCGGCCTAAAAGGTAAAAACTTGCCCAAACTTAAAAACCACGTTGCGTCTCAGCACGAAAGGGTTGGTCTTGCTTCTATTTGCAAAGTTTTATAAGATTTTGTGATACCACTACCGACTGTTCTAAAAGCTTAAGCTGTTAGATGATGGCGTGGTTTATTATTTATATATTCTAACAAGTTTACTTTGCGCACCGCTTTCATTGGCACACGCAAAGATATGGAGAAGCAAATCAAGCAATGAAAACCCATTCATTGCATAGAAAATGAAGGATTGACCATGATCCCTTAATAAAAATATTATTATTTTGCAAGTTAAGAGCATTATCATTTAGTAGTAATAAGCTTGTACAAATTGCATTGTAATTGGACTGATTTAAGTGGGAGGTTCCAAGCTTAATTAGAATTAATTGGATTAAGCCCAGGAGAAAGAATTTAGGCCAAGCCCATTGAATACTAGCCACAACCGAAAATTGCATGTGTATTGCACATTGTCCTGGGAATTTGTCGACTAAAGTGAGTAGCGCAGAGACCCCTAGTTATGAACGCCGTCTAACGGCCAAATTGAGATTGTGTTCATCAGCAAAATTTATTTTCGTAGACGGTCCAAGTAATTAATCTGAATAAAAAATGAAAGCATGAGGAATTTGTATTGAGAGTATAAGGATTACTTGTGCTATCATTTCGAAAGAATGGCTATTGGCTCTGCTCTGAAATTTGTTTGACTTTAACCTGCTTACTGCCCTCTAAGTTCTGAATCAAATGAAAGCTAGGGTTAAGGCACTCTTCCAAGAACTATAAGTTGAGAAACAATACAAGGACATACTATTATTTGTAGGAAGCATTTCATAGACAAGGTTAGCAATATTTATTCATGGCCAAATTCATACTAATTCACTAATTTTCTCAATATTCTTCTGGTAAGATAACGAAAAGTCGCACTATAATGAACTTAAATATCAAGATCTCCATGTCCATGCAACCCATTTTTAGAAAAAATATATATTTTAGCTAACTAAAAAATTGGAAAATTTCCAAAAAAGGATCTGAAGTGCCCACATTTTTTCAAATAATGGCTTGAAGTTGATTTTATTTCAAATAAGAGTATGAAGTGAATCTTATATTAAATAAGGGTCTAAAGTGGTTATATCTGTTTCAAATAAAGACATAACTTTCTAACGGTTAAGGGCATTTTTGTCATTTATCATTTTCCCTTCTTTTTTTTTTTTTTTCCGGTTCTTCTTCTTCATCTTCTTTGGTGATTGGTCGGCCATTGGTGACACCCACGAAAGGCTAGGCAAGGGCCATCAATCGCAGCCAACCGCCCTCGCTGACCGTGAACGAGGGCTTGCAAGCCTTTGCTAGCCACGGGCGAGGCCACCCTTGCTAGATTTGGCAAGGGTTGGCCTCCCTTGCGCTTGAGCAAGCAAGGCGAGGATCATCGAGCCCTCGCCTACCCAAGCACAGGCGAGGTTGACCCTTGCCAAATCTGGCAAGGAGGGCCTCGCCCGCGATCGACGAGGGCTTATAGGCTCTTGTGCGGCCTTGCAGTTGGGCATGAGGGGTGGCCTCCCTAGGCAAAGCCGCCCCTCGCCTATGGCCGATGAGGGTGGCCCTTGCCGGATCGGGTGAGGGCAACTTTCGCCCAGCCTTCTGGGAGTGTTGCCGGTGGTCAATCGGCCACTAGCGAAGAGGAAGAAGAAGAATTAGAAAAAAGAGAAGAAAAAAGAAGAAGATTCGAACAAAAATACTCTTGATCGATAGTAAAATTTAGTTGACCAGCGACTGGCGATGCGAGATCCTTATTTAAAATAATCATGGCTACTTCAAGCCCTTATTTGAAACAATCAAAGTCATTTCAGGCTTTTATTTGAAACAAGATTTACTTTTGGCCATTATTTGAGAAAATGAAAAGATTTTGGGCCATTTTTTGAAATTTTCCCTCAAAAATTTGAAGATCCACTTTTCTTTTGAGGACAATGTATTGAATAACACAAATCGACTGCTAATCAGAAGAATTTCGCATAATTTAGCTTAAATATTTCGCTTTAAAACATAACGTACTTAAGAGCCACATACGGAATGTGCAGACATGTAAGTAGTTGGAATAAGTACCGCTGGATGAGATAAGTGCCTTGCCCATCGGGGGAATTGCATTTAAAATTTTCGCAATAAAATACACTGCTCTCTTGTTAGTTAAATCAAGCATAATACTACTGCCAGAAAGTTATTTTCTTCTCTACTTTGCGTGTAAACTCAAGCTTTCATACAGGAAATACTTTTGAATGACCTAACGCATATCCATCTAAAATTAGAGAATTAAATATATAGTTTTCCTAATTAGTTAAATTAAATCAATTATTGAGAGAAACAAAGTGATAATCACTTTTAAGTTTATTTGAAAAAGCAAACTGCCACTTTTTAGTATTTTAAAGTGTGACCACATTCATCAACGTATTACACCTCTGAAGTTTTTTGTTGAATGGTTGAATTCAAAACTTTTATTCATAGTATTTAAATTGACTAAAAAAAAGAACAATACAAAGGCCATTCTACTCGAACTACGCAACCTAATACACATAACTATCGTTGACTTATAAAATAGCAAAGCTAGGTATAATATTAGAGTTTTTAAGTCCACCTAAAAGAATATATGCATCTCCAGTGACTAACAAACTAAACCCAACAATACAAGTATCTTTACTTATACCAAAATTCACCTCTTAAAAATCCCCAGCTGATATTGCTCTCTCCTATTCTCGAGTAACTGTAGAACCTGAAAAAAGAAAAAATTGAAATAGATGGTATGAGCAAACCACCTCTCAATGAGAATCTATTATACATATTCATAAACGGTACTAGAAACACATTTATCCAAATCAATATACGTACAGGATAGAATATCGGTTTTATCACTTCAACAAAGTCATATACATCTCATAAATACTCATTCAATCAACAATATCAAACAAACATTAATAGTCTAGTAAAATAATTAATCTATTGTTCAATATCAAACTATGATTATACTTAACATCCCATGTTAAGGTCTATCCTCTTCTTAGTGTAGGTTGGTATGCATAGAACCAATCCATAGACATTTAATAAATCGAGTTCACAAACCAAAATATATAACCTTCCAAAATTCAATTCATAAAGCAGAATGCATTTTCTATAGCATTTCTCAAACCTTTTCACCAATAATCAACAAACAAACTTTTCTAAGAAAGGCTTTACTAAGTCAATTAAAATAACAAAAAGGATAGTGAAAGTCCGTTCCAACTTTATGTAACAAATATGCTCTAAAGTCTTTTTACTTAATAAATATCATGCTGTGTTGTGCCTTTTTTCTATAATTTACTACATATCTAATTCCTATCATTTGCAAGACATAAGTTCATAAATCATAAACGATATAAGCATCACTCACTTGAAAATGTGAAACCAAACGATGAAGGTTACTTCGAGTGGGAAAACCCGAAATCCATATCAATCAAGCGAGAATGCATATCGAAATCAAGATAACTACCTTGATTAAGACTTGACTAAACTAAGTTTATTCCATAACAAAATGAACGATCGAAGAACTCTCCCAAAGTAGAACAATTACTGTGGTCCGCCAGACTGCAGCAGCTTGTTTGCCGAAATGAAGAAGATTTGTTTAAAATTTATCAAGGCCTATTTCAAGTGGGTGCTTAGTCATTTAAAAGCTAACTCAACATACATAAAAGGAAAACTCGCCTCTGACCAAAAGATTGCCGGAGACGAGCGAAAACCAGTGCTAAACACAATAGAACGAATCTAGTTCCAAAAATGAGCAACAAAATTCAAAATTTCATATCAACCAAACCATAACTGCAAATTGATTTCTGTAAGACTTCATGATTTCATGACACCCTAAAGTTTCTTTGGAACATGATTTCACAACTCCACAATTTTTAAAATCAATGCAGCAACTCATAATTCAACACAATCCATATGGCTTTACTGATGAATTCTCTTTAAATGGGTAGTTCAAAACATGTTAATTCTGCATGTCGAGGTGTCCGTGGCTTGCTGAATCCAAAGGTTGTTTTTCTCTCGCGGTCCCATCCTCTTTTTTATTTTAATTTTGCCAACTTTTTTTTTTTTTTTTGGTAAAGGTAAGTATTATAGAGGATTTTCAACCATACAACTATACATGGGGTGAGACTTGGCACCAACCCACACTCAATGGGACAACATGTCACTAGAGTGGGGGGGCCAAGTTCACAAAAGAAAACAGCAAATACAATTATAAGGAACCAAGAGCAGCAAGTGCCAACCCTCGCTCACAGAACTATACAAAAATATTTGGGTCTAATCCCCAGCTACACTGCAATCGCCTATTTCTCAGGGAGTCAGCTACCGATTTGAATGAAAGAGCTTTATCCTTGATGGCCTTATCCTTAATTTTGCTGACTTTTTCTCTCTCTGGAAATGAGTTAATTGCATTTTTTTAAAGAAGATCTCGGACTTAGAATGAATCAATAGGACTCATTAACATTCTGCACATAAAGTTTAAAACTCCTTTAACTGACAGATGGACTCAGGTCTCTTGGGCCTAACTCCACTTTCTTATTAAAAAAAATGGCCCATTTGTTACAAAAGGAACTAAAACTCATTCTGACAACCTTGAAATTGTCTTTGAGAGCAATCAAAGTTACAAACTGTGAAATTTCACCGAGTCAAACAGAAACTTCATTGAATTGACACACACACGAGACAATAAATAGTGTGTGAGTATGATGGCTCAAGCAAAGAAAGAAAATGTAAATTAAAAGTTCAGAATAGAAGTGAAAATGTGAATTGGGTTATTCCCCTAATAGCCCTTATTGCAGGAAGACTAGTTGACATGCATGATCCGTTACAAATATGAGTTAAAGGGATAGGAGCGCTAACTTACTTTGCAGGCAAACCTCATCCACCAGTAACTTTCTTGCTTCTGTCTGATTGCCACCTTGCTTCAGTGTCTGATTCATCGTCAGCATGCTAATGAGATGTCCGTCCGCTTGGAACTCTCTTGCAGTCTCACATCCGTTGAACTGACGCCGTTCCCCTTTAGTAGTTTCAATTTTCAAGATGAGAACACCGTCATCTAATCTGAGGTTTTGGAGATTAGAGTATCCACGAATAGTCACAATCAGCTGAGAAATATCAGTATATACTAGAAGTAAGACCCTAAGAGAGGCTAATCCTGTAATGTTGCATTCCCCTGTCAAACTTTTGCAGCCTGAGAAATCTATCTCTTCTAACCTCTCTAGATTCTTAACACCTCCAGGAAATTCTCTTATAAAAGTGCGAGGCATCTTCAGTACTTTCAAGTTTCTCAGATACTTGACAGATCTAGGTAGTTCGTCGACCACCGCATCTGAAAGATCCACAACTCGCAGCTCCTTGAGGCTACCGATGGAATCTGGCAATTTCCACAAGCTCCTGCAGTTTCTCAGAGATAGCGTCTGTAGATTCTCCAGCAATCCAATAGTACGAGGGAGCTCACTCAGTTCAGTGTCATCCAATGCTAGGTACAAAAGAGATTTCAAGTTACCAATAGAATTGGATAGAGACAGGGATTTGCAATTGCAAGCACTCAGAATTTCAAGCTTCCCATATGAACCTTCAGGGAAATCAATGGCTTTAATGGAAGTTCCATCAATGTAAAGCTCTTTCAAAGCTTCCAAGGAACCTATCTCTTCTGGCAACTCTTGCACGAAGCTGCAGAACTTGATATTCAAAGAAACTAAGTTCCTTAGTTTGCCAATGGATCTGCCAACACCCGGTAATGTAGAACAATGTTCCAGGTTTAGTCTCTCTAATTTTAAAGGTGCATGGGAAACTGGAGATTCAGCAAGCCAAGCACAATCTTTTAGGATCAAAACTTTCAAGTTTTTGGCCTTCTGCAAAACAAGAGAATATAAAAGCCTTGTTCACTACAAGGTATTGTCAAACATGAAGCAAAAAAATGCACACTTGTTCCGTCATACCTTCATAATTTGTCTCCAGCACCGCCAAGTTGAGGAGGTACTCCAAGAGAGATCAAGAATGACCAAGTCTGACATATCTAAAGCAAGTAGACTGGAGATCTTGTGGCACCATTGCCACTCAAGCCACTTTAATCGTGGAAGGAAAAGATCCTCTCTGGAGTACTTTGCACTCTGCTTAATTCCTTTAATAATAGCACGGTTCATTCTAAGATATCTAAGATTTGAAAAATTACGGAAAAATCTACATTCAGGAGATGAACGGGAGTTGTCGAATGTGGCACTAAGGGCTTCAACTGCATCGACCTGCCAATCATGGAAAAATGGTAAAAGGAGAAAGTGAGATAGCAGTGCATTCAGATTCATCTCTGAAAACAGAATTACATAATCAAAAGAAGTACTTTCTCAACAAAATATACCTTCCTTTTAATCAATACTCGGTCAATATCCTCCTGATTCCATAGCCTGCTACGCTTGAAAGGTTTTCTTGGATTTTCCTCCTTAACAATCTCCCTTCCAAGGACTTTTAGTTGATTATTCATCCACAATTCATTATTTTCTCTGGTTTTTACCAAAGACATGTTATGAAGCTCATCAACTCCTCTACAGGGATCATATTTACAAGCTTCCCACATATAGCATGGTATTGTCTTGTCCTTTCCCATAAAAAAACATGCTGTATCGAGGAATATCTGTTGGGCATTGTCCTCTAAAGCCTCATATCTCCTCTTCAGAATTCGCTTGACTTCCTTATTGAAAGGCTCTCGCTTCAATCTATCCAATGCCTCCTCCCAAAACTTTAGGGGCTTTCCAAATAAAGATGAACCAACTACCTGAATAACAGAAGGAAGCCCTCCAGTACCCAAACTAATGTCCCGTGCCAAAGAGGAGAAATCCTCTGGAGGAGGTTTTCCTCTAAAAGCATACTTACAGAATAGTTGAAAAGCATGGGCATCATTCATTTGCTTTAGCTCGTATTTTTCAATGAGGATGTCATCACAAATGTTGACAACACTGCTTCCAGGACCAAGCACACTTTGCCGAGCACTTTCTTGAAACTCATAGTTTTCAACCGGCAACTGCTTGTCAAAAAGATTGCTTCTCATAGAGACAATGATAATCCTACTTCCTGGACCGAACCAACTTGGATCTCTAGCCAACAAATCGATTTGTTCGAAATCACTAACATCGTCAAGGGCAATGAGAACCCTCATATTTCTAAATTTGTACTTGATAAATGCAGTACCTTCAGCAGAAGATCTGAGTGGACATCTTTTCTTTTGGAGGTCACTAATTAAATCTTCTTGGAGAGACGGAAGTCTCTTTTCTTCAACCTTTCCATGAATATCATTAAGGAAGCTGCAACCTTCAAAGAGATGATGGATTTTGTTGTAGACAATCTTCACAAGAGTCGACTTACCGATTCCTGGAAGGCCCGATATCTCAACCACACGTCTTCCCATCAGTATTTGCCCTTCAACAACTTGTCGATTTTCATAGTGAACACCAAGTCTCGTCATCATCTCTTGCACATGGTGATCCATCCCCACCAGATGTTCTGACACATCAACCTCATCCTTCCTCAACAGCCGTCGGACAGTGGAAACGACCTCCTTTATAAGTTGATGATCCCTGTCAAACGGGAAAAGAAACAAAGAGGAAGATATGAAAAGGAACAACAGGTCAGATAATGCACTTTTTGAATTTCATACTAGATCACTAGCGTTGGTGAAGTCAAAAGAAGCATCGAAATCTTGATTTCGATTTACCCGTGTTGGAATTTCTCCAGCTCCCATCCTCGTTTTCTTGAAACATTCCGCAGAGCCTCCTTCCAGCTGTTTATAGTCGCTGGCGATACCCCTTTGGCCGCATGGTTGCAGAAGGACTGCTGGTAACTCTCCTGCTGCTCACCGACGACTGAAGGGCTGGCGTCGTAGAAAATGGGCATGATTGTCCTGTCACACTCCACCATTTTCTCCACCTCCTTCAGACAACTCTTACTGGAAGCAAAATCTTTGGAGAAGATGGGTATGCAAATCTCCGAGTGCCCGATAACTTCGAAAATCTTGAGCATGATCTCTTCTCCGATCTCAATCCCATCATGATCGATAAACGCATAGATCCCTGAAGCAGCGAGGGCTTCGTAGAGACATTGAATGAAGTTCCTCCGAACATCTTCTCCTCTGAAACTGAGAAAGACTTCGTAGTAGTAAACGTTGGGCCATCTAGTAGATGGAAGCCACGAGAGATTAGTGCAGACATCCATGAGTGAGAAGCTCAAGGAAAAGCCAAAGACCAGGTCTTTCTTCCGACAGGGGACGACTGGGAGATCGCTCGAGGAAGAGAACGAGCTTACAGATCCGCTTCCGATCCAACAAGCTCACGGACCAAAAGCAATGGAATCTTGACTTGCAGTACCCCAAAGTCTTGCCGTCACTTTTGACCGTTCATTTCTTATCCGGTCGATCAGGTTCTCCACTATTCTTTATAAAAGTTTACTTATATTTAAATAAAACATATACTAATTTCGACCAAAAAAAAAACATATACTAAATCAACTAATACGAACATAAGTAATACCTTAAATTGCTTCATTTGACGCTCGGCATCCCTCAGAGGTAAAATACAAAGAGAGTATTCCCTTCTCTTAGGAAAGAAAAAGATATAAGGAACATTAGGGGTTGAAGCGTGTAGTATCGGAATGTTAAAATAAGAAACGCAATCCTATTAACTTGCCAACAATATATCGGTTAAACAGGCAGAATAGCCCTCAATAGTGTTGAAAAACGCCCACTTCTTGGTGAGGACATTGTAATCACCAATCATCCAATAAGTACTCCTACTTTTATGTGTCCAGAAAAAGAAACATATATAAATTGAGTAATATTTTATTTGTGATAAAATATTTCATGTGTGGTAGAAACACTTATTCACAATAGAACATATCGTCCCTAGTAATATCTCCATTTTCATGAGTGTAATTTCGACAATCTTTAATCAACCAAAGCAAATAAGGTTGATTAACACACTAAGTAAAGCAAAAAAAAAGGAAAAAATTATAAAAGAAATTAGAAAAAAATTGAAAGTTAGTTAGGAAAAAAAAAAGTGGTTCGGTAGTAGTTTGCATTGGATAGAGATTAGAGGTGATTGGTTCCCGTAAGGGTGACAGGTTTCAGAGCTAGAACCTACAACATATTATGTTATAATCAATTCTCAATTTTCGAACCTTAAACCTACTCTATATGCTTGGAACTAGTTCTAGAACCTATCATGTTTTTCCAGTCCCGTTCTAAGGTGTAACCGAGAACCTATTTTATTTTTTATAGCAAAATCATATAAATGTATAAGTAACAAAACGATTTAAAGTAAAAAATGAATAATTGAAATTCCTATCCGCCGTAAACAACAATTTACAAGATAAATACATAATCACGTACAATTATAAACAATGAAAAGTTCGAACCCATAACAAAAAATTTAAATTATAAAACTCCATTGTCCATTCATCTACAAAAATTTAGAGGAAAAGGAAAGACTGATGAGGAGTTTTGAGGAAAGACGAAAGAGTGCTGAGGTTAGAATTTTTGGAAAAAAAAGAAAAGAAAGAAAAGGTTTTAGCTTTATAGTTTATAAAATTGGTTCCAAAACTAGTTCCAAAACAAGGTGGTCTAGTCCGGTTTCCGAGTAGGTATTCACTTAGAACTAGTTCCAAAAATCTATTTTTTCATGCGGTCCGATTCAATTCTTGGGTAGAGTAGAGCCCATTTGGTTGCACACCCCTAGGTTCCTAGACGAACCGGGTCCAGTTTAAAGCAACCACCCCTAGGTTCTCGGATGGCCAGGTCCAGTTCAAAGCAACCATCCCTAGGTTCTCGGATGGCTAGGTTCAATTCAATTACTTTAGTTCCATGTGCTTAAGATATGTGTTCTTACATGCCAAAAAAAATAAAAATCAAACGACATTTGTGTAAGCATCAACCTCTTCAGAAGTTTCACACTTGATCTTAGTCAAAAGACCGAAGGGAGCATGCCAAAAGAGGATACAACATCATATTACTAAAGTTAAAATAAGATGTCCTCCAATACAACATCACATTACGAGAGCTAAGATAGGAAATCTTCAAATACAAAATAATGAAAATACATTACAATAGTCAAAAACACAATTTCATGGAATCTCCGGCATATTATGATCCCTTGCCATTCTATTGGCAATACTTTTCCTAAGCATATTCATCTTAGTTCCCTCCTCGGTCAATGTATCCCCTGTAACCTCATCTTGTGTAGGTCCAAATAGGTACTCAAGATCTCCATATAGGGCAAAGTTCTTATCCCTCCTGTCTTGATCATGGATGTAATTATGGATAGCACAACATGTAATTACAATATATACTTGCTTTCAAATTGTAAATGAAGGCGTGTGCTTTAAAATAAAGAAGCGATTTTTTAATGCCCCAAATGATCTCTCAAAGACATTCCTTAGTAAAGAATGCATATAGTTGAATAACTCTCTTGCTGTTCTTGGCTGTCTCGCTCTACTCCTATAATCATTTAAATGATACCGTTCACCTTTAAAAGGAATTAAGAATCCTCGAAGCTAATGCATAACTAGAATCTACCACGTAGTATTTTCCTATAACAAGGTATTCATATATTGGTCATGATTTGCAAAAGGGATACAAATACCTAGTGTTGGTCGAGGAAATTCCAATTGATGAGTCTCAAGTGCTGCTGATAGAACCCGACAATTGTAGGTAGATCCTTCTTAACCAGCATATATAAAAGTAAATTTCATATCAAATGAACATACACACAGAACATTTTGAATGGTAATTCAATTTTTGCCTCTAAATGGGATTTGCTTCGACACAACTATAGAAGTATGAAAATGGATACTATCAATATCGCTTATGCAACCCTGTCAATTTATCAAAGACTAGTATTATACAAGATTATCAATAAAATGAAACTAATGGCGTAAAGGAATGTATGAAAATCTTACCTTGAAGTAAAGCTTATGGTTGGGATCCATAAGAATTTCATTTAGGACAATATTGAAGGAAGATGGTATGATAATCTGTTTTGCTAGTTTGAGAACTGCTTTTAACACTATAATAAGTACTTGCTGATCGTTTGTCCCGAATGTTGGAATCCCTCACATAAATTTCTATTTGAGTTTTTATGACAAATCATAGATAAGAAGATTCCAATTTGTTCATCTACTCTTATATATCGACTGTCTTTTAACTGACCCCTTGCCTTTATCAAATCACAAAGGTTGAAAAAGACGTGCATCTCCATTCTAAAAGCTTCATATACTCTATCTGAATGTCCATGAAAAACCTCCCTCACTGAAAATGTGTTATCCCCGATAGGTTCTCTCGTGTGTATAGATATATCCATCGCAACAAGGCACAACCATGCTATCGGTATATCAATATCAAAATCATCAAAGTCTAGTTTAATTGATTCAATTGCTAATACTTGATCACTATAGACTTTACTTTCATCCTCCTCCATATTACATATACCATCACACGAAATAAGAACATAAACACAATATATAAATAAGGAATCCAATAACAATGAACAATAGCCACAAAGTTTTCATAGTTGCATCATAAAAAAAAAAACAAAGATTCTTAAATACATAAGTCATAGAGTGAAATCAAGCTAAATATATTTCTCACCATCTCTTTAAAGAGATTCTAGAAGTCCACATCTCTTTTCAGATGGAGAAATGATGAAAATTTCTCTCCAAGTGGCATGAAGAGATGATTGGTTCATAGTTTTGTTGTAAAGATCCTGTTCTAAGTTAGGCATGCCATTTAGGAAGACAACCACGGCTCCTATGGAGTAGGGGTCTTCTGGTGATGGGGCATCTGAGGCCACATAGCCATTTGTTGATTGATCAATTTTGAATTTAATTATTTTTTCAATGGCTTTGCAGGCGCTAGAAACATCATGTGTTACTCTTCCTCCTCCTCTTAAAATTTGGAGTCCTATTTAACTTGTGCTTCTGACGGTCTGAAGTAATAGTCACGTTAGGTGTGAAGGCTCTATCATCAACAAGTGTTCTCTAATTTCTCCGGATCACCTATCACATCACCATCACCAGCACCATCACCACCATTGTCATCTCCCTTTGAGGACACCACCACTTTTTCTACATTTCCTGCTACATTCTCCCCGATAGCATATGCATCATCGAATACAGTACACAAATCAAGATACTGAGAAAACCCATCATTCTTGAATCTAGCCTATTCACTATTATCTTATAATTTTCACAATAATGACATATGTCAGTAACACAATCAAAATTTACATCCACAATAAAAACAAAATGATCCAAATAAAGTGATACCTTGATGTGAGTCTCCTATACACTTTGATTTGCCACAACAACCATATTGTTTACATTATTCCATCCAAATCCAAATTGTGACAAAAGTTTCTTAAAACTACTATACTGCCTACTATTAACAAACTTACAAGTTCATTGGTCAAATGCTCAATCTACTTTGCCATAAAAGCCTCTTTTTAGGATGCCATTTAACCTTAACTGATTGAGCATCAAATGAGCCATATCAATTGGTGTACCCGTTCAAGCAAAAAAGCTTTCATGTCAAGATCACATCAATGAAATGTTTTATGACTATTAATAAAAAAAAATGCATGAAGAAAATTAAAAGGAAACATCTTCATGTAGTTGTACAAGCAACCATATATTGCAAGGAAAATGAATTGGAAGTTCTAGTAAAGTTGGCATATTTTTTTTTAAGGTAAAAAGAAAGATGGAGGCTGAGTTCACACTCACAGTCAGCCTTTAATGTTGGAATTGGAAGTTCTAGCAAAGTTGTATGCCTACATAGATTTCGACCGAAGGTTTATGCATGTCATTAACTAAGTAATCACATTTAAGATTCACATGCAACAAAAAGCCAATAGAAGAGAGAAGCCTCTAAAAGCAATAAATTTTTTACTTGATAATTGATTGCCCTTTTCTCCAAATCACTAGGCAAAAGTGGGCGGTGATGAGGATATTTCTCTTTTAGATACTGCAATGCATAAATGACACATTACGGGCCACATAAATAGATTATTCAGACGGAACTAAGTTCAAGCAAGTCTTTTTATAGAAGGAACTTATGACCTAGTTAAACACAAATAGAGTCATACATGATAAAGCAAATGGTGCCAATAGATACATTATTCAGACCGCTATAGAGGAAACAAAGAGACCCAAAAAAGAAAAATCCATATAGAAAAACATTAAAGAGTCAAAAAAAAAATCTCCTTAAAGTGTTTTATAAACTCTTCGAACCTAGCATCATTGCTTCTCAGTCTATATAATTCACTAAGTAAGAATTTCTTTAACCACCCTTAAAAATAAAAATTCCATTAACCACCCTTAAAAATAAAAATTCCATTGCTAGAGGAAAGAATTAATACATAAATGTTGAAAATCAAAAGTTGATAGATTAATTCACACAATCGGATTGGAAATATAACCACGTTGAGACAAATTTCCCATCCCATCACCTAGCCCAAAGTTTGCACAATATGCAAAGAGCCACCGCACAAGCAAAACAAAGTTAGAAATATTATATGTCAAATATTCTACCTTTAGATGGCTCTACAAGATCACCAAAATTCAGAGGCTTCATTACATTCTAAATCAGAGCAATCTAATGCTAGCTCAACTCCTATTCATTGGAAAAAGGTACTTTTCTTAGGCAAATACTTTGACAACCTTCGTACTCTAGCAAAATTCCAAGGATGCTACCTTTCTTTAGAAAAATTATATTGCTAACCATCAAAACCATATGATGAACTAAATTGATGGAATATGATTAGATGGCATTAGTATACATTTTTTCACTTCAAATAGATTGAAAAACTTAACTAAAAGGCACCAATCTATGTTATTCAGATTGAAATTTAGAAGGGTAAAAAAAAAAGTAAAGCATTTTCACTTGCTCCCCGTCGAATATTGGAATGGTGCCAATCTAATGCTGAGTTTATCTTAGCTCTTCGAGAAAGATTAGCAAGGTACAGGTCAGAGATTACAAGTAATCAAACAACAGAATGCAAAGATTAACATAAATAAAATATGAAAATTATTTGAACATCATAATTAGCTATCCAGTGAAAGAACACGTGATCCTCTAGCAAAGGAAGTAATATTATTGCAAAATGAATTTTCATATTGAACTTAATGTATCATTCTATTGCCAGATGTAAAAAAAAGCTCCAAATTTTCACCTTCAAACACGAATCATTGATACTAGAATTTCGGGGTTAGAACATTAGAAGTGCCACAACTTTCGTATGGCGCTCACTTTGGTGCCAAAACTTTTTTTTTTTCGCTCACTTTAATGCCACAAGTTTGAAAAAACATTCACTTGAGTGCCACCTCCGATTTGCCTGCCAGAAAAGCTGACATGGTATCGAAAAACAATATTTTAATATCTTAATTAATTTTTTTGAATTTTTTTTTGAATTTTTTGAATTTTTTTTCTTTTTTTGAATTTTTTTTAAGGTCGGCGAGGGCCACTGTTGACCCTCACCGGTCGTGGAACCCTTGCCCAGATTGGGCGAGGGCCCCCTCGCTGTCGGCCATGAAGACCTTGGGTGAGGCCGGCGAGGCTGTCAATAGCCTCACCTGCGGTGGCTACGAGGAAGGCCAGGCGGCCCTTACCCAGATCTGGCCTGCAAAGGCCCTAGGCAAGGTTGCAACGGCCCTCGGCAACTGCGGGGAGGCCTTGACGACCTCACCCAAGGCCTTCGCGGCCGACGGTGAGTGAGCCCTCGCCCAATTTGTGCAAGGGTTCCATGGCTGGCGAGGGTCAATGGTAGCTCTTGCCGACCCTAAATAATAATAATAATAATAATAATAATAATAATAATAATAAAATTAATTAAAAATTTTAAAATATTTTTTTTTGGTGCCACGTCAACTTTCTAGCGGTTACGTCAGCTTTTTCAGCAGAGTGGCACTCAAGTGAACGTTTTTTCAAACTTGTGGCACTTAAGTGAGCGAAAAAAAAAGTTTTGGCACCAAAGTGAGGGCCGTATAAAAATTGCGGCACTCCTAATGTTCTAATCCCCAGAATTTCCTAGACAAATGGAAGGAAGGAGTCATAGCAAAGAAGGAACTTCAATTCCTTAAGATTGCTTAGCAGGACTGCAATGACTAAACATCAATTTGAGTCCAATTCTGAACATGCACTTCCTATGGTTTAAAATGCTTTGAGTAGATTAAAAAGGATTATTGTGCTTACCAATGATCTGCAACCCCAGGAACTGCACAACTAAGATAGATGAGAATAGCATGATTGCAAACATGAAAGTGAAACAAAACATTGTAAATCTCTAGAATATCTGCAATGAAATATAATGGCAAATAGATACATTCCAATGCAGTAGAAGTTGAAGACTGGTCAAAAATCTATGTAAGAGCATTCACCACAAACGTATAAAATAACTTAAAAAACACTGTTGCTAAAAGTTCACCAATGCTTTACGAAAGACAAGATCATGAAACGCACATATATACCACCTACAATCCAGTATAAATATAGGCTAGTAGAGTCTTAAAGGGAATTAGTGCTATTTAAACAAAGGAAAATAGGGGAAAGAACAAAAAAACAGGGGAAAAGAACAAAAAAACAAAGGGAATAGCTGAGGAAGGACTCACCAGCATTGATTTTATCCTCTCTCAACAAATAAACACAAACGTAATTGTAGTCAAGCCCTTCAAAATCCCAAAATCACCATCACCATCACATCATATCGTGCCATGAAATAATTCAAACAAAATTACCTCTAAAACACGAATTAAGTGCAGCACAAGCGAGAGGATGGAGTCGACGGCGATGAGGGCCTTATGAAGTGAAGGTCGACTAGGAGATGGAATCGACGTCGACAAGGAGGACGGAATTGATGGCAGTGGGGATGCCGTTGAGCTGAGGTGTTGATTTGAGAGAGACGTCAAGGCGAGCTTAGGGCTTGATGAGATAGAGTTGATACCGATGAGGAGGACAGAGATGGCAAGGGGGATGGAGATAGTGAAGGGGACATCGTCGAAGTTGACAACGGCATCAATTTGAGGGAGGTGTCAAGCTAAGTGTCGATTTGAGGGAGGCGTCGAGCTGAGCTTAGGGCTTGATGAGCAAACGAAGCCGACATTGGCGAGGAGGATGACAAGGATGGAGACGGTGAGGGGGATGTCGTCGGAGTCGACAACGGCATCGAGGTGAGCGAGGATTTGAGGGAGGCGTCGACCTTGAGGCTACAGGAGGAGAGTCCTTTGGTTGAAGGAGATGTAGAAGGAGACGTGAAATTAGGGTTTGGTAAAACAATTTCGTAAAATGAGACATGAATACTTTTTTATTAGGGTTGAGAGAGTCTTTGGTTGAGAATAGAAAGAGAGAAATAATTTTTTATTTCTATTCTAGAAATAGAAAAGTAAAAAAAAATTTATTTCTGATTTCTATTCCAACCTATTTTTGGAATAGAAATTTGTTTCAGAAATAGATAACTGAAATTGTTTTACCAAACAAATTTTGTTTCAAAAATAGGTATGAAATAGAAAAATAATTATGAAATAGAAAGAAAATAGTTATCATGCGTAACCTTAAGGCACACTCGCAATTAAGCGGGGCTTTTATTACAGTCATGAATGGCACACCCCTCTTGGAATGGGGATAATGAGTTCTCATTAGGTGATCACGCAAGCACCTCGACTACTGAAGCCAATTTCATTTCTCAATAGATAGCCAATATAGAGGTAGTCGTGCTCACAATAATAAAATACTGCAACTTTTATACATAAAAGTGCAGTTCAATAATCACATGTGATGACGTACATACAATTGACTCGTCAATCTTTGCATGCTTTCATTTTACAACCTCTTTGCCCGACACCTTAGGGTTTACCATTTATATGTCCATAAAAATCCCTTTAAAAATTAATAATAAAGGTTTAACTTTAGGCAGGTATTTTTCATGGCAAAGCATGCCTCAAATAATATAGAACGTGCATAATTCAACATATAATTCAAGCAAAACATGCATATATTCTTTACTTATCATCCTATTGTGATAACTTATCAACTTTTCCTAATAACTTATTGCGTAAATAGTGATGGCTTATCATTAAAAATCCGATGGTTTATCACCCTTTTGGTGATAGTTTATTGTCCAATTTATGATAGCTTATCATCCCTTCAACGATAGATTATTACTTTTTCCTCGATAGGCCACTATTGTCAACTTATCAATTCTTGATAGCCTATCACTATTACCTATCACTTATCGTGATAACCTATCATTTTGCCTATCACTTATTGCAATAACTTATCGGCTAAATCATAATTAATTAATATTAATCAAGGTTAACTACAATTAATCCACCCCTAAGTATGGTTATCCATATAATCAAGATTAACTACATAATCAAGATTATCTATAACATAAACTACCCCTAATCAAATTTAACACCCTAATCAAGGGATTATGAGGTTAACTCATCGGTAACGATTCCGACGACATAGGGATGATTGCGGCGGTGTGAGCTACATAATCAAGATTATTTATAACATAAATTACCCCTAATCAAGTTTAACACCCTAATCAAGGGATTATGAAGTTAACTCACCGATAATGATTCCGACGACATAGGGACGATTGCGGCGGCGTGAGCTACTTGCGGCTAGGTCTGGAATGACGAGAAGGCATGTAGAAAAAAAAAGGTCTTGCGATGGCTCACAGTGGTGTTTGGTGAGGTGTCTGTGAAGGAGAGAGAGAGGCAGTCACAAGTGATGGTGAGACGGTCATGGACGGATGGTGAGATGGCAAGTGCACGGTGGTCTGGATGGTGGCAAAGTGGCAACGGCAAGGGGGTGGTGAGTGGCAAGAGGGAAATGGCAAGAGAAAGAGTGAACAAAAGAGAGGAAAAAGAGGGAGAAATTGAGGAGAGAGAGATGGTTGGAGGGAAGTGAAGGAGAGAGAGAGCATTAACTCTCTTAAGCCAAGTTCTCCAAAAAGTTTCATCTCTTCGTCATTTCCCTTGACCTTTCCTACAAGTTTTCCTTTAACTTCCTCAACAAGTCAAGACCTTCTAGAAGGGGCATTTTAGTAAATTCACCAAGTATAATATAAAATAATATACGTGTATGTGGGCCAGAAATTTATATAGGCTCACATAAATCGAATTTGGGCCCAATTTAATGGAAATGGGCTTGAATAGGGTTGGCCAAATTTTAGTGGGCTTGGTTGAGACCAACTTGGGCTTGGGCTTGCTTGAGTCCAAGTGGGCAAATTCAATTTGGGCGTGAGGCCCATTGGGCCTTCATTTGTTCCGACTCCTTTTTCGGCCCTAATTCTCAGCTCGTTAATCCATTTTTCAAAATTTTCGAGTTTACCAATAAATATGAGAATTAATGAGGCGATGTCCAATATGTTAGTCTTAAAGTCATTAAAAGTTTGATATATGAAATTGGATTAAAATTCGTAATTAAAATCGATCAATTAAGACTTTAGTATGATCTAAACAATCAAGTGGCGTTTAGAAAATTTTCATACGTTTGACTTATAAATGATAGTTTTTCAATCCACGTTTATGCCTCTTCAAATCAGGGCAATCATCGGTTGTCATGTAATCATGAGGGATTGATTGCTCATCCTAAATACAAAGCCTAAAAGAATTAGTTTAACGTCGTTTGCTGTTAGTATCGTAACTGTGCAGAATTACTAGCAATCCGACCATGTACTTCTGTCAAATTGATTTTTTTCCATTCGCTAACTAGCTCGTAACAACTTAGTATCGTCCCTCTTGATCCTTATGGTCGAGTGGTTTATCTTTGAATAAATTTAATGGTCGTATGCATATCAATCCTTAATTGCCTTTCTGAATAGTTAGTTAACTCATGAATTGCTAATTCAGAGTAATTGTAACTAATAATGCATTGATTAAATAACATTTCATATAACCGAAAATGAGATGAAATTGAGGACGTCTCACGCTTTGTAGATGATGTCCACTTATAAACTATTAAAAATGACTTGCGCTTCCACTTCCAATGATACTACTAAGCATATTAGCTTCCAAAGACTTTACAGATTGACCATGGTCCTTCCAAGTCCTTATGAGCACTTTGTCAAGTTCGAGTTGTTCAACTTCTATTGAAATCTACATCACTGTAATTAGCCTTCACTAAGCTATTTAGCTATCATGAATATCGTCATAGTCTTTCAAACATCACCAGGAACATCTACATACACTATAATAGATATTATACCAAAGATAATTTTTTTAATCATCAAAATTACATAGGGATATTTTAAAATAATTTCCCCATTTTTTTTATGAAGACAAAACTACCTCGTAGATATGAGAATGTATAATTTAAACATTTTGTGCATGATGTAAAGATTTGCTGTGGAGCTTAAGATAAAGTTATTCATGAGCATTCAAGTAGATATTAATTATCTCTGGATAATTTTGAATTTTTTTTAGAAGTTTTAAATTATATGAGCGAATGATTATATATTTCTAGTTTAGAGACAAGTTCACGATAATGCGAATAAGATGTCCGAAAAGATAAGATTATCATGAAATTTGTTATAAGATGAGTATTGTGAGACAATAGGTTGTCATTTGATAAAAGCTATTAATAAGATCGGTGTCGTCCCTTTTGTCTAGACGTCATCACCTCTTAATATTATCTGTAGATATTATAATCACGCCGTACCCGACCATGTATTCTAGTCGAGGAGAGATTTTTTTTTTTTTTTTTTGGGTCGGTAGCCGGGGAGAGATTGACCAGCGTTCCCTTCAAAACGCTCGCACGGCGACCAGCTACTTTCTCAGTTCAAACGGGGCGGCGTTCCTCGCTATTTTCCGATCAAAACCCAAAACCTTCCAAAAGAATATATTCTTCTGCTTCACCCGCAACAAATTTCACCCTATCCATCAAATTCTTCTTTTCGATCGCAATATTTTTCGTGCTTCGAGCTCGTCCGGGTCCAAGGTCGCAAGACTGAGAGCTCCATTCTTTTGCTGATTCATGGCTGACTCGAGGGGAAACGTGCTTCGTGGTCCACTGGGTAGGCCTTTCTCCACGTTCGATATCGATCACATTGCTGCGAGTAATTATTGGTTTCCGGTTTTTCGTCATAACTTTCTCGATGAAGATGTCGAGAATTTTTTATTTCTGCGATGCGTGTGCGTCTTTATTTAGCTGAAGTAACAGTAGCTTGAATTGGAGTTTATTATTGTGGAGGGCTATCGTTGTAGTTGTTGTTCTTTGCATGTTAATGAAAAGCTGTGACTTTCAGAGCTGAATTGAGCTCTACTGGGTGCTCTGGTGTCCTGCTTTTTGTCTCCAGTACCTTTCTACTTTACGAGGGATTATATACTCTTGACAAATCCTCATCTTACGTGTTTTGAAAATTACTATAATTCATTGTAGGCAAGGTATCCTTTTTAATGCTTGACTCTTGGATATGATGTAATGAAAAATAATCTCAAGAATCATTCACAAGCTACTCGCAGTCAGCTTCCATTCTTTGTGACAGGTCACTTTAGATTGCTGGGCAATGCCAAGAGGCGATGTAGGTTAATTAGACACATGCAACTGTTGGTGAATTCAGGAGGTGATGTGGTTTAGATGGTGTTGCAAAAGATGAGCTCATCCTCAATGAAAGATGAAGTCTTAGAACTATAAACTGATCAATGATTTTCAGGGCAGGCCTTGTGCATCATCTGAAATTTTTACATTTAGTGCTACAGCTTGGACTACATGTTCTTTAAAACAAAATCCATACTCTCACTAGATTTATTCCCATATTTCATTCTCTTTGAAACACAGTTCATCACATTACTTTCTGGGTGCTGGACGTGGTCACTGAAATGCACTTGCACTTGTACAACAATTTTGAGCAGTCAATAAACTCCACATAAGGTGTAAATCAAGAGTCATCCATGGTTTCTCTCACAACAAGGATTCCCTTTTCATACACGTCCCTGTCTAGGGGCA
The DNA here is from genome assembly GCA_014858505.1 of Corymbia citriodora subsp. variegata. NCBI lineage: Eukaryota > Viridiplantae > Streptophyta > Magnoliopsida > Myrtales > Myrtaceae > Corymbia > Corymbia citriodora. The sequence continues at coordinate 2,820,412 of CM026416.1, forward strand.
ACAAAACAATGAACATTTGCTTTTGTTTCCTGACTACAATTTCTTGGAGCATTGTACTGGCCAAGATAGATCTTGGAATCAAAATGTACTTTTTAGGGATTTGCGATGCCCCCATTGGAAAGAAGTGACACAAAAAAAGGAACGAGCCCCACCTGCATCATGCACTTCTACTGGGTGCTTGCCAACCAGTCTGCATCTAGTTGATTTCTTTAAGAGAATTGTTCTTGGAACTACCATCATTTTAGGGAGGTATTTTGCATTCTCAGTTGTCTAATAATAATGCGCTAGCATGGCCTCACACTGAAGAGGTTTAGGACGAGGTTTGTTTTTTTCATTGTTATTTGGATGCTTCCTGTCAACATTAGTTGACTCATTTGACTGCAGCTAAAAGGAAAAACAAGTCAGCCATCCCTTGTTGAGTATTTAATTTTATAATCCTGTGGAAAATTTAATCACAGGCATCTCAACTTCAATTTTACCAGTAAATAGAAATATGTCAATTTTTTTATATTTAATTGCATAAGATAAATGAAATTCTTCAGCAATCCGAAATAATTTTACAGATTGGAATATGATTGAATGCAGGTATTGGGCAAATACTTCAGGACGCACAACATCGGTGGTTACGCCCAGCTGAAATTTGTGAAATTCTTAAAAACTACAAAAAGTTTCAAATTGCACACGAGCCTGCAATGATGCCTTCAAGTATGTTGTTTTCGCTATGAATTGGGTAATTTTATGGTTAGGCTTATTGCTTTCAGATTCACCATGTAACCTTTATCTTTTCTTCTAAATCTTGTACTTCTAAGTGAGTGTGCTTTCTGTATGAAGTAATAATTGTAGATAGCATTAATAATTCTATGTAGAAGCTGATTTTTGGTGAAGAGCAAGATCTCTACATCCTACTGATTTGTGTTGGATTACTTTTTCATTTTTTCTTTCACTTTGTAAATTACATGCCTGCATACTCCAAATGAATGGATAATAAGCAACAACTCTGGAACCCCTGGATACTGTGTTAATAAGTTTTTGCTTTTTCTGTAATATCAAATTGCAGCTAACAAGTTCACAATGTCGGACTTTACAGTAATATTTACTTTTGTTGTATATTGTTGGTGATATGAGCTATGCCTTTTTGGTTCTCATTTTTTTTCTCAAGGTTTAATGTGGTTAGATTGAGATGTCATTGGAGGAGGTGCAGGCAATCACTCACATCACATTGAATGCAGGCAGTATCTACTTTTCATTTTTGGCGATTGACTGAAGTATTTTCTCATCTTAAAGATCCATTCAGAGCTGATTATTGCTTGCTTGGTCTTTTTAGACAGTTAATCCTCAGTTCTGCTTCATGGTGTTCCCTGTTTTTTTCCTGTATATTATCAGTGTCTGTAGCTGCTTCTGTCTGAATAATAGAGGGAATTGTATTTCCTGTTTTTTTCCCAGGTTTGGTGTTTTAAAGTACTGATTTATTATTTGCTTTTGCTTACTTTCTCTCTCCTTTTGTACTTGATGTCTTTTTTGACCAATGCCAACATTATAAAGTACTAATCTTCTTTCTTTGTTGTGTGAAATGAAAAACTTCTAACACCTGTCCCTTGTAATGTCCTGGGGAACGACCATGTCAGATGAGAGATAGGCTTTATAAGGTAGACTCTCTCAAAGCATGCCTCACATGGTCATTCGTTTTGTATGCAGGTGGTTCTCTATATGTTTTTGATAGGAAGGTACTCAGACACTTCAGAAAAGATGGGCATAATTGGAGGAAGAAAAGAGATGGGAAGACAGTGGAGGAGGCTCATCAGAGACTCAAGGTAAGGATATCTGACTTTGTAGCTGTACATGAAGGTCTTCTTATGCTATGAAGTATGATCATTTCAGGTGGGAAGCGACGTGTTGCATTGCTATTGTGCATATGGAGAACATAATAAAAATTTTCAGCGACGCTCCTATTGGATGATTGAACAGTGAGTTTTCTGTGTGGTCTTAATAGATAATCTTCAGAGAATAAGGTTATTGGCGTAAAAAGGCTATTCATTATAAATATTTATCAGGCACATGGTTGAAAGTTAAAAAATTTGCCTTTAAGTTAATCACTTTAGTTAGTTTGGTATTGCATAATGCTTTGTTTGGACAATCGTTTTAAAAAAAAAATAGCTTTCTCTTCTTGGTAAATGAGATGTTTCAGTTGGAAAAATCATTGGAAAAAATCCAGGGGAAAGTAAAATGTCTGACTGCAGTTTTCTCTTGTTCCCTGTTTTTTCTGACTGTTACAGGGAGCTCTCGCACATTATTCTGGTACACTACTGGGAAGTAAAGGTGCTTATTTCCTTTTGATTTCCCCATTTTCTCTGTGCTATCCTCTCTTTTCAATGTAAACACTGCTGCTGGCATAGTATTTCCTTGCTGCAATCAACAATGTTTTAGAGTCGACGTTCATATTAGTCTTTTGAAAATGGTTATCTTCGACTGCCTCTCTACTCTTACCCTAATAACAAGTTTATAATTGACAAGGGATTTGATTGACTTTAGCAGGGTCATGCAGAGGCCAGTCTTCAGGGACTCAAGTTAACTTATAGGACCTCGATATACTTCTTTTCTGCTATTCTCCTCTCTTCTTGAGTACTCTCTCCTAAAGAGATTGTACCTGTTGATGAAGTTAATTTCGACTCACACCAAACAGATAAAAAGTCAAATCATCAGGAAATATTTTTGCACAACATACAGCTGTTAGAAGTTAGAATATAAAAGAAAAAAGTATCAAGCACATGAACTGAAACTAACAAGGGAATGCAAGTCATCATCTGAACTCTGAAGTAGCTTGCATCTCCAATTTCAGTATCTAATTACCCTTGCAAGAATAGGATACAAGAATTGAGGGGCAATTCTACATTACGTAATTATTTTATCAATCCTTGGATTATCATTTTGATGGTCAATTTGAGTAGAATAGCTTTATGTGAAAGCAGTGAGAGATAGGATTGTTCAAAAAAAAAAAATTGTTTTTGTTTTTGTTTTCTTCCTTATGCTGTGGGACTAACGTTTGTTTATTATGGATCTTCTACCTCTAAGCAAGATCTCAAGGGAAACTCTGACATGATTTATGCAGGCAACCTCGAAATGGTCCCTGGTAAGGTCGGTATATACTATTCTGTGCCTCCTAAGAAGGATAAGGAACAGGGTATGTTAGTCAGTTAAGCCTTACCATGGCACTTTCAGTTATTTATTAGAGTAACAAACAGGTTATTTTAATCATTTTAGGCCTTTTAGTTAGCCAGATTTACATATAGATCTTTCTGTAATGAAGACAGGAGGTTTCCAGTTGTGTCTCTAGCTTAGATGGGATGCATGGAGTTAATGATTGCGTTGAAGGAACTTCAGTAGAGGTTATCTTCAACTACCTATCTACTCAGTCTGCTAAACATTGGTTGCAATGTCTCAACTAACCAGGTGAATACTTGATTGGCAGGCATATTCAAGGCACAGGTTTCAGAGAATGGCGTTATCATCTGGAACATACAGTACCTTTGTATATTTCTTCGCTTGCCGTCTCTACTAAAATTACATTCTCCTGAACTTAAGTACCTTTATAGGAGCTTGAAGACAGTCAAGTATCGCAAATAATTGGCTTGTTGGGCACAGAAGTGAAAGAATTGATACTGCATGAGTGGATTTTTTCTGTGTTTTTCTCCTTGATTGCCTGGAGGTTTAAAGACTTTGAAATGCAATTTTATAGCTCTTGCACATTAGTTAGGTTGCGGTAGGGTCTGTAAGAGAGGAACTTTTAGCTTGGTCTAGGCTAACGTGCTCCAAAGATAGGAAAAGTGTTGTGCTTCAGTAACATTATTTGGGTTATTTGGAAACAAAGATAGGTGGCACTTTTAAGAATGAGGAAAGCTCTAAAGGTGCTGAAAAGGATAGTTGGGTTTCCAGCTTACGTTTTTGGCATAAGGGGTGGCTCTTAAAATGCTGAGTCTTTTTTCAATTTCTTAGATATTTCCTAATGCCTAGAGTGTAAATTGGAGGCCTGCTTGGTGCTCTTGAATACACTTGTCAGAAGAAAATTTAGAAATTGTAAAAAAGATTCACAGTACTTTGAATGCTGCCATTGATAGGATTTTTAAGATAAGTGGTCTTCAATACTAAACAAGAACCAAATTTTAGAAACCAAACAAAAATCCATTTATAAATGCTCAAAGTGAAAACTAGAAGTCCAATTAAGAAGAAAATCACCCAATGTGGACATTAAGATTATCTCTTGGAATGCTAGGATGTTAAATGATATCGCTCAAAGGCGGCAATGAAATCTTTCTAAGAGAATGGAGAAGCGATTTAGTTTGATCACGGGGAGCAAAACTTGAAGAGTTATTTTAGAAGGAATGGTGGGTGCAAAACTTGGAGACGAGATAAAACGTTTTGCTCAATTTTAGCTTAGAAGGTGTGTTATATTTTATGAAGTTTCATAGATTGTAGTACAAATTTAACTGGCCTTTGTTTTCTAAAGCTTGCTTTTGGCTGTTAGTATGATAATTTTGAAGTACTTAGGTATAATGTATCTATTTCATACCAAGGAGAATGATAATGCACGTATCATTGGATGGACAATGTTTCTTGTAATTTTGTTTTCGACAATCACTAATGTGGATAATTTTATAGTGTTTTAAACTAGAAGGACTATGCAAAAACGAAATGTGCAACTAGATTTATAAATTCAAGAAGAAAAATTAAGAGCTTAATTTTGAGTTGCATTACTTTGGGGATTGTTATCAACATGGCTAAAGCACCGTATAAGGTATCAATTTTTTCGACAATGTAAAGAATGTATAATTGCTCTCTAGCTATATCTGTATGCAAGAGCACATGATAAATAATGCTGCAAAAATTAGATACAAGTATAGACTTCGACGATATTCGACTAATGAATGAAAAAACCAAATAAAATTTGGATTGATAAATTTAGCTTATTGACTGCTATTAATTACACTGAAGTAAACGCATGAGATAAATAGAGTAGGAATATTGTCCAAAGTACATTAATGGGAGAGTAAGTGTGGCTATTAATCCTTTTCGGTTTCTAATTAGTATCAAGAGTAGCAGGAGGGAAAGGAGCTTTGTAATTATATCAATCAATGACAAAGCTCCATTCTATCCAATTTCCACATGTATAATAGATTCGGTTATTTTGTTTTTTGTCTCATCAAAGATCATATCCAGCATAGCCTATCTATAATTTTTCCTTTTGTTTCTAGGTTCTTCATTTCTTTTCCCCAGATTTTACTAGAAATTATCTTTCCATATCAGAAATTCCCACCCTTGTAGCTCGTTCCAGAAAGAACCTTTTACAAGAGTATAAATAGCTTGCTGTTTGGTGATTATCATTTTAGATTCCCAAAATTCTGATCTGATATTGATCTGTTCTTTTGATTATACAAAATAATGGCAGGTAATTTAATCTTGTGATATCAGTGATTGGCAGTCTGTAGCTTTGTGTTAAGTGGAGCAGCAATGCATCCAACTTGACTTTTTAATGCACCAATACCTATAGGTCTATGTGTCTATTATCATTCTCTTCTGTATTTACCTGCCAAATGACCATCTTGGTTGATTGGAAAGTATCTCTTGAAATGCCACTTGTGATTGTTCTGCATATTAGAGGATGGCCAAACTTCTTATGGTTCTTCACTTAGTTTTTTTTTTTTGTTTAGTGGGTTCTAGTGTTGAGCTGATTATACAAAAATGTTGATGAAGTGATGAATTCTTAAATTAGTCTCAGTTCATTGCTTCAGAGACACTCAATAGTTTTGGTGCCATGAATCATATTATCTAGTAAAGAAGACAACGGGTAAGATGATGTTGCTCTAAATGCCATGCACTTTGTTTTAGGAAGGATTGTTAGTATTAGAGAAAAACCAAACGGACAGTAAAAATCTCCAATGAATTAGAAATGGCAGGATTGGAGAATCAGTAGAGAAATGTTTTCTTGGCAATAAAATCACAGAGAGATGACATGCCAGACTACAAACTCTCTCTCAGGACAGGAAACTTGCAGAAGAGCATTTGTAAGTTGTAACTTGTAAAGAATATTGTAGTTCTCATGGTTCCTGGAAAGTGAAAATTTCCTTATAACTGTTGTTATTGATAGTTTACACTTTGAGAAGGAAGTTTGACATATCCATTTATATTTTCACAGAAAAGCTAAAGCATCCCTCTTAACTTCTGGATACTATCTTTAAGTGGTTCTTGCATCTTTATTTTTACTGTTTATGATAGGCCTGTCGTCAATGTATCAAAAATATTTAACTTTCTAGATGGCTGGTGATTTTCTGTGCTATGTTTTGTGGAAGCAGTGTGAGATTGGATCATTCCAATTATGTTTGTGCTTTCTTCCTCATGCTGTCGGACTAAGTTTTGTTTACTACATAGGTTTTGCACCTTTAAGCAAAATCTCAAGGGAAACTTTTACTTGGTTTACTATGGCAGGCAACCTTGAGATGGTCCCTGATAAGGTCGGTAGTTACCATTCTGTGCCTCCTTTTCAGACATCAAAGGATAAGAAACAGGGTATGTTAGTCAGTTAAGCCTTTCTGTGGCACTAATAATATCTGCTATAGATTTTGCACATTTGAATGAGATTGCATGGTAAACTCTTTAGTGGATTTATTCCTGCAGGTGACTCGGAGATGGTCCCTGATAAGGCCGGTAGTTACCTTTCTGTGCTTCCTTTTCAGACTACAAAGGATAAGAAACAGGGTACGTTAGTTTAGGCTTTTTCATGCTTAGTAAGTCAGATTTACTTACAGATTTTTCCATGATGGAGGCACCAGGTTTACTGTCATATCTTTAGCTTAGGTGGGATGCATGGAGTGAATGATGGCATTGGAGGAACGTCAGTAGAGGTTACCTTCAACAACCTGTCTATTCTGTCCGCTAAACATTAGTGAACATCTCAACTAACAAGGCATATTGTTGATTGGCATGCACATTCAAAGCACATGTTTCAGAGAATGGCATTATCATCTGGAACATACAATACCTCTGTATAATTTTTCACTTATCTTCCCCTCTGTACTAAAGTTACAATCTCCTAAACTTAAGTAACTTTATAGGGGCTTGAAGACAGTCAAGTATTGCAAATAATTAGCTTATTGGACACAGAAGTAAACGACGTACGAATTGTTGGAATCCATGGGAGAGATGGCATTGGAAAGACTGCTCTTGCCAAGATCGTATATAACAAAATCTCCCTTCACTTTGACGCTTGCAGTTTTCTTGCGGAGATTGAAGATGCAATGCAGCAACCTGGTGGTTTTCAGTGTCTTCAAACCAAGTTGATCTTCGATATTTTGAAAAGAGAGTATGAAGTTGCTTCTGCTTTCAAAGGAGTACGATTTTTGAAAGAAATATTAAGGAATGTGAAAGTTCTCCTTGTTCTTGATGATGTGGAAAATGTGTCCCTCCTCAAGGAGTTTGTAGGAGCTAAGCTTGATTGGTTTGGTTCTGGTAGTAGAATAATTGTAACCTCAAAACAAAGAAGCATTCTTCAAGGGTTTCTTGATCAAGGGTTGGCTTATACTTACGATGTTAGTCTGATGGATAATAATCGAGCTTTTGACCTTTTCTGGCAGTATGCAATGGGAAAGAGTTATAAACATCAACCTTATGTTGAAATTGCAAACGGAATTGTCAAGGCTGCGGAGGGACTTCCACTACTTGTCAAAGTTTTTGGTTCTTTTTTGCATGGTAAAGGAAAAGAAGAATGGATTAAATTCAGAGATCTCATACAACAATTTCAGGAAGAATACCAGAAGATTCTGAGAATAATTTATGAAGAATTAGATCAAAAGCAAAAGCAGATGTATCTTGATGTTGCATGTTTTCTCCCAGATGTGGACTTTAGGGTTGCCTCATATATGTGGCATGATTATGATCGTCCTCAAGATGAAATGGAGGTCCTTTGTCGCATGTCCCTAATAAAAATGGAAGAAAATAAAATAGGCATGCACAGCATGCTAAGGTGCCTTGCCAGGAAGATTATTTACGAAGATTTCCATGATCCAGGAGCACGTGTTAGATTCTTTATTCCTGGCATAGCCCACGACACGAAGAAGAGGAAAAGGGTATGTCAGGGAAAAAAAAGTAGCATACAGGCCCTAATTTGTTTTTTGATTTTCCTCAAAGGTTTTATGTATGAAGCATTTTCTTTGCCTCATGATCCATAGTAAAAAATTTCATCGTGTGAAGACTTTCCGCATGTTTCTCTACTTGATTTTTGTGGTCCATCGTGCAGGGAACAGACCACCTTAACACTATTATGGCAGGCTTCGAGATCCTACCGAGCACGACATTTCTCAGCTTGGGTCGTGCCAATATTGGTGGAAGATTTGCAGACGCCTTATTGAACATTCGGTGGCTTCACTGGCAAGGATGCCCTCGAGATCCTGAAGCAATCGGCATTGATTTAAAGAACCTAGTTATTCTTGATCTTTCATGGAGTAAGGTTACAGAATCCTGGGGAGGCTGGACAGGAATCAAGGTGGTTTATAGCTCATTTGTTATTGTGTTTGTGTTGTCCCTTAAGGACTTTGGGAATTCTACGCCATCTGAACTTCTTCCCTTGTTTTGCAGATGGAGCATTTGAAAGTTTTGAATCTTACAGGTTGCGCAGACTTAATAGTTACCCCCAGCTTCTCTTGTTACCCAAATTTGGAGATGCTGATTCTTGAGCAATGTTCTCGATTGGTTCATTTAGATCCTTCAATTAATGATCTGCAGCTCTTGGTTACCCTGAATCTGAAGCTCTGCTCCGAACTTAGCTTGTTGCCAGTGGAAATGGCTGGGGTGAATGCTTTGAAAGAGCTCTTGATTGGTGGCACTTCCATACGAGAACTTCCTGCATCGTTAGGCAAATTGGTTCAACTGCAAATTCTTAATGCCACTAATTGCTTCTCATTGGTCAAGCTTCCTAGTTCAGTTTGTGAACTTAAAGCTCTTTCAGTGCTAGCCTTGGATAACGGGAAAATGCTTGAGCTCCCTGAGTCAATTGGAGACTTGGGGGAACTTAGACGCCTGTCTTTGAGGGATTGTCGAGAGCTAGGAAAGCTCCCTGAATCCATTGGCAAGTTGGCAGACTCATTAGAAGAGTTGGATATTTCAGGTACGAGCATCTCGAAATTGCCCGATTCAACTAAAAACCTGCAGAGTTTGAAAGTGTTGAAGATGGACTCTTGTTTTGTAAGAGAATTTCCTCGTGAAATTGGAGAGTTGATAAACCTGCAAGAAGTACATGCCTCCTGGTGCAGGAGTTTGGAGGGAGTCATTCCCAGCAGTATTTCGAAACTACTTCGTCTGAGAGAATTGAGGCTCCAGGGTACACGTATATCCAACCTTCCATCAGAAATCCAGTTCATGTCTAGTCTTCAGATTCTTGATTTGCTGCACTGCGACCTTCTCAAAGAGTTGCCTCCCCTTCCCTCTAGCCTAATTAACCTTCATGTCAGTCAAGACTTGAAGCGATAAATGTAGGAATCTTCAAAATTTTGCTGTCGGAGGCATTTGTCGTGATAAATAATAGTGTTTTTTTTATCAGATGGTTGGGTGTTGTCATTTGTCGTAGTCGGTAGGATTCATTATATTACGCCCCTGGCAATTTTAGAGTTGTATCGACCTACTTTTCTCAATCGAATATTTTTCCCCTCTTTCTTATAATTTTAGGTTTCATCGGGTGTATATGAATTGATTTAGCATAGTCATGAATTTCAATGACCGTCGGAACTAGTGTCATTGCAACTCCGATGATCTGACAGTACACATGCACTGAATATGAGAAAACGCTCGTCATTGAAAATTAACCGTAGAGGAATGCTTTGCGTCGTTCGAAATTAGCCGTATTGTGCCTATGAGTCGCAAATTACTTTCCCAAACTTTGACCACATCACACGATAGCACCAAATTTTGAGAAGTCACATATTATCCTCTTTGAGTTTTTGTTTTTTTTTTGTAAGGTAAGTGTATATAAAATCAACCAAAATCTGGTACATCAAGGGGGACTCGGTACTAGCGGCCACTCAGTTGGACAACATGTCGCTGGAGTGGATGGGTACCGCGAACCACAACATAAATAGTACAACCAAACTAGAGCTCCAAGGGGGCCAAATGGTCACAACCCGCTATCCTAAGCTATAGGCAACTCCAAAGCAAATATGCTAGGGTCTATCCCCCAACTGCGCTGCAGCCTTCTATTCCTGGGACCATCTTCCACCGAAGAAAAGGAAAGGGCTTTATCTTTAACTACCTTGAAGAGATGTAGCTTCAAGGCAGGAACAAAAAGGTTGAGGCCTTGGAAAAGGATCTCATTCCTAGTCTTCCAGATTAGTTGGCACAGAGATCCAAATGAGAACCGAGTTATTTCCTGATAGAACCCTTTGCCAGATGGAAATTTAATAGCCCATTGAAGATTGTCGGACTAGGTGGAGTTACGCCAAGGTAGGTTACATTTGGCTGCCCAAAATATAGCCAGAGATTTGGATATAGAGCAGTCAAAAAATAAGTGATTTATTGAGTCTAGTCTAGAATTACAGAAAGGGCACATCGAGCTCGGAATTCTGCCATACGCCATGAGAAATGCCTGAGTTGGGAGACGATTCTTTGTAGTGAGCCATAGGAGGAATTGATGTCTAGGAGCAAAAGCCTTGTCCCAAACAAAGGCAGACCAATGTACCGAGTTGTGTTTCCGCCGGGTAACATTCCAAGCCGAAGCCATGGAAAATTTGCCCGAGGGGTCATCAATCCAAGTAAGAGTGTCTTGACTGATGGAGAGCTGGGGAACCGATATTTGCCATAATGCCAGTTCCTGGATAAGCTGGAGCCCGTCAGGGGAAAATAGATCCTTCACTTTTGCTTGTCTATGAAGGTCCGACTGAGAAATGTAGGTGTCTGAAAATATCAAGTTGAGAGGGCCGGAGTCTAACCAAGGATCAAACCAAAGTGAGGTTGATTCACCATCTCCTATTTGCCACTTGAAATGAGGTTGGAATTCTATCCTCAATGAAAGAATCTTACGCCAGGCCCAGGAGCAAAGGGATGGGGCCGAGGCGATCCAAAAATTCTTTCTTTTGAGATAAGTGGCGTGAATCCATTTGCACCATAGTGATTCTTTATCGATGAAGAGAAGCCAGATGTGCTTAGCCATGACTGCTTTATTGTTGTCCCTAATTCTTCTTAGACCAAAGCCACTTTCCGAGGTGGGGAGGCAAATATTGACCCAAGACACCTTTGCACCCCCTGACCCCATGGAGGGGCCTTTCCAGAGAAATTGTCTGCAAATTTGCTCAATCTTGTTTACCACAGAAGAAGGGAGCCAAAATATGGAAGCCCAATAGGCTTGAATAGCATGCAGAACCGACTTAATCAGTTGGAGGCGTCCCGCAAAGGAGAGAAAACGATGTGTCCAAGATTGTACTCGAGAAGTGAGGTGGCAAATTAGAGCATTGCAATCCACTTTATTCAGCCGGAATGTTATAATTGGCACACCCAGGTAGCGAATCGGAAACGAACCCAGAGAAAAGCCAAAAGTTTGCAATATTTGATCCTTTATTGACTCAGTGCCACCCGATATAAAGATCTCACTCTTGTTCAAATTTGGAATCAATCCACTCCAATTGGAGAATAAAGTGAGCCCGTCTTTGATGCAGTTGATAGAGGGGAGGCTTGCTTTACTGAAGATGAAGACACATTCCGCAAAGAATAGATGGGAGAGTCGCGTGGCCTTACACCGCCGGTGGTGTCGGTAGTTCGGATGCCGAGTCTAAGAATCTATGATCCCAGAAAAAACCTCCATGACCAAGGTAAATAAGTATGGGGACATGGGGTCGCCTTGTCTTAATCCTCGGCCGCTAGGAAAGAAGCTATGAAGTTCGCCATTTATAGAAATGGAAAATTTAGGGGTGCGAACACAAACCATAATGAGATTGGTGAGATGGTTGGAAAAGCCAAACGCTAGGAGAGTTTGTTCAAGGAAGTCCCAATCAAGGGTATCATAGGCTTTCCTGAAGTCAACCTTAACTGCACATTTTGGAACAGAGGGCCTGTTGAGAAATCCATTGAACAGTTCCTGGGCTAGAAGGATGTTGTCACTGATTCTTCGGCCCTTCACAAAAGCAGTTTGGGCCCGGCTGACCAAGCTTGGAAGAGTCGCCGCAATTCTAGCAGAAATTATCTTGGTAATACATTTGTAGATGGTATTACAGCATGCAATAGGACGAAAATCTGATATCGACGTTGCGTTGGGGACTTTAGGCACCAGAGCGATGATGTTATTGTTAATCTCCTTAAGCATGCGACCTGATTCTAAGAAGTCCAAAACCGCTTCAGTGACTGAAGGTCTAACCTTGTCTCAGTTCTTTTTAAAAAAGTCTACATTATAACCATCAGGGCCAGGGGCTTTATTTCTAGCAATTGAGAAAATGGCCTCCCGAACTTCAGATGGGAGAAAAGGTTGAGAAAGAGAATTAATCTGATCCTCATGTAAAGGGGAACGAATATATTTCATAATATCCTGGGCGGCTGGCCTCAATGGCATACTATCCTGGGCAAGCAAGTTCTGGAAATACGAGACAAATACCTGGTAAACTTCCACCAGCTCTATAGTCAAATGGCCTGTGCTGTCCATGACTAAGATGATGCGGTTTCGAAGGTGTCGGTGATTAACCGAGTGGTGAAAGAACTTAGTATTTCTATCGCCTTCCTTGAGCCAGCAAATTCTAGATTTTTGTTTGAAGGACTCCTCTAGGGAACGAAGATCAGAGTAGGCCTTAAGTTGAGAGTTTTCCGTTTCTGCAAAGGCACTACTCCAAGGGTCTTGTTGAAGAGCTTCTTGGGTAGCTGTAAGAGCCATCTTTGCTGCACTCACCCGCATAGAAATGTCAGAGAAGTTATCTCTGTTTAGGCACTTGAGACGAGCTTTTAGGATTTTAAGCCTTGTATACAGTTTAAACATAAGGGTACCTATTACATGGACCTCCCAAACCTGAGCCACTAGTGTAGAGAACTCCGGATGAGTCAACCAAAAGTTGAAAAATTTGAAGGGGCTCCGGCGGGAAACAGGAGCAAGAATCCTCACAACCATCAGAGTATAGTCTGATATACCCGGGGGCAGAAAAGATTCTTCTGAGAATGAGAATACTGTACACCAATGATTGTTGACCAAAACTCTATCAATTTTCCCGTGCTTCCTATTGGCTCTCGAGGAGGTGGACTAGGTATATCAGAATCCCACATAACGGAGATCTATTAATTCAGCTTGATCTAGACATTCCTTGAACTCATCAAAGGCAGGGATCCATATGTCTGGGCTGCCCATTCGATCTGAGGAGTCTCGGATGGCGTTGAAGTCTCCGGCCACCATCCATGGGCTTTCTTTAAGAGCCAAGCTCAAATTGATAAGATGGTTCTAGAGGGGTCTCCTAGCAACAAAAGTATGCTCCCCATAGGCTACAGAGAGGGTTAGTACAGTTCTAGAATTCAGAAAGATTAATTCACCATGAATAAGTTGGTCAGTGCGCAGCAGAGCATTAAAAGCGACCAAGGTGGGGTTCCAACCAACCCATATACGCCCACGAGGAGAGCACTCATAGTTAGAAATCCACTCCAAACCAGGGATTAAGCCATAGGAGAGGTTAATGAAATTAGCAGCAGAGACCTTGGTTTCCAAAATGCCTACACAACAAATGTTATTAAGGTGAACAAACTGTTTAGCTTGTTTGACAGGATTCATGAGGCCCCTAATATTCCAACATCCAAAAATCATGTGAGAGCTAGTCAAAAAACAAAAATGGGACAGGAGGCCTACATCCTTTTAGGGCGCCCTCTGTTAACAACTGGCTTGGCCTTGACAACAAGGGACCCAGAGGATGGTCGTGACCCACTAGCTTGCATAGAGGGTTTGGTTTTGATGGGGAGAGTTGCAGATGGAAGGCGTGGGCTGGTCATTTGCTCAACTCTCACCTCAGTAAGCTGCAGTTCCAAGTAAACATCCTCCTGCAGAGGGTCTGCATGGGTTTCCAGCGTGGTCTGATTAACCAGGGCAGCAGGCTCCTCATCTAGGTCATCCACAGAGGCAAAAGATGTTGGGGAAGAAGGTTCCATAGCAGCTGGAATCTGAGTTGCAAGAGGGCCTTCACAAGGATTGTTCTGCAAAATTTTTGCTACTGTAGATGCTGAGGGTCTGGTAGGAGATGGCTGCACCACACCTGACTGCACAGATGGATTTGCTTGCTGCTGCTGTCCTGTTGCAGCTAGTACAGGCTGTTTTCCACGGTTACTGCTGGTTTTCTGCATCTGGTCTTGTTGGTTTCTGCAGAGGAGCTGCTGTACAGACTGTAGCTGCTGTTTTCTGTGCATTCTGTCTGCATCTAGACCTACTGGTTGCTGCTTGGGGGGAGGGGACGCTGTTGGAGTATGGCAGGTAGGTCTTGCTCGAGTTGCAAGGTTGTTTGCTGGGCTTGGCTGCTGACTTGGCGGCCTCTGCTGCCTTCTGTAGACCTGCTGCCAAGCACCATTCGAAGCTGGTTCAGTTGGACAGCAGAGCTCAGAACCCCTGCTGTCATCAAGGCCTTGATCAGTAGCCAGTTCAGAGAGGTGTCCAGCATTTGTAGCTGGTGGAAAAGAGGTCTGGCCGACCACACAATCAGGGGAACAAACCTGCTCAGGTGTCCTATTCGGGTGAGCATTAGAAGGGGGTTGACTGATCACATCAGTGGGGGCATTTGCAGGGCACCTATGTCCAAATACACCGCAACTTGGACAAGCTATGGGTTTCCATTCATATTCCACATCTACAATGCAAGTTTCACCATTAAGGAAGACAGTGATGGAGTCATAGCAGGGTTTTGAAGCCGATAATTCAACACATACGCGAGCAAAGGAGATCATTTTTAGTTGCTCGGTGCGTTGGTCCACATAGAGAGGTCTACCTATAGCACTAGCTACTTTGCTAAGTCTCATAGCTAACCATAATCCATAAGGAAGGTTCTTCAATCTTATCCATACCGGGATTGAAGAGTGCTCATCCTTTTTTAGTTCTAACATGGGCTTCCATTGTTGGAGAATGAGGGGCACACGCGCCACCGTCAACGGACCACCCTCAAGGATCTCCCTTCTAAACTCAGCATCCGAGATATGAAAGAAGTAAAACCCTTGGTCATTCGCCTTCACTTCTAATAACCGATGGCCCCAAAGATGTTTGAGAGCCGTCTCCACTAGTCTAAAGGGAAATTTTTTCCCAACAAAGTAGCCGACCAAGCATTGGTGCCAAATGGGGTCAGCTGCATCCGAGTCTTCCTCAGAGTAATGCACTATATTATCCTCATTAGGGCAAGGAGGGAAGAAGGTAAGTGAATACCCTTGCATTGCAGCTTTTGCAACATGTGCCCAGGACCGAGCAGCTTGGGGCGGATGCTGCAACCTCATGTCTAGGTGATGGTCTGCAGCTGTGACTTTATGCTTCGAAGGCAGACCAACATTTGCCATTCTAGAGGAGGAAGGTTCTGTTCTACCTTCTAAGCTACGAGAATTAGCAGCAACCAAAGGGCCAGATTTTTTCCCTTTTACTGACTGATCACGGGAGGGCTGCCGAGAGCCCGAGGCCCTACTTCGGCTCCTACTCCTATCATATCCCCTCCCAGACGGTAATTTCCCTCTAAGAGATCCCGCATCCATCGTTGATCTAAAGAAGCTAGATTACCAGCAGACTACTAGCCCTAGCATCGCTATCAATCCGCGAGGAGGAAGGGCTTACCTGGGTAATGGAGTTGCAGAGATGGAGGCCAGCACCAACACGATTTCTCCTCCACGCTGCAACTTGCGCTGGAGTTTAAGTCGCTGCACGGAGGGCTTCCGAACCAGAGCTACAGGGGTACAGCGAAAACAGAGAGAAGACGGTGAACAGTAAATCCCATTTGGTCGATTTTTAGTGCATCACACTGTTGCTTCTCTCTCTGTTCTTCCTCTCTGGTATCGCCAATCTTCTCCATCCTCTTTGAGTTTTGGTTTTGGCTTTTGTCACTTTTTTTCTCCTTTGCATAGCAAATTAAAGGTTCCCCATCAAGGGACTTGCTCATTTTTCTTGACTAGAATAATCTCTATTACATGGTGATTGAAGTTAAGAAAATAGAAAGGATGTATGACCAATATTTCAGCTAAGTTTGTAAAGAAAAAAATTTAATCCATTCTCGAATAATTTAATGATTATGTAGGAAAATTATGAATTTTTTTTTAAATTTATTACATTTTACTAATTAGTCATAAACCTTTTAATTGTGCTAATTGGGTTTTAAATATTTTCACTTTTGTCATTTGAGTTTATTCGGCTAATTCTGGCTAAAAATTATTGACATCAATGCTAGTCATTCCATGTAGCAGAGTTTACATTGATATGGATTTTTTAATAATATTTTAGTTTTTTTGGATTTGTTTATTCATTTTGATTTTCTTATTCCTTCTTTTTTCCTTCTTACTTTTTTCTTACTATGGTAGGTGAGGACTGAGACCCCTCTCCGGCCACAAGCAAGGCCAGCCTCACCCAGATCTGTATAAAGATTGGTGATAGCTAATAAGCGCAGGTCCCTCTTTGTTCAAAGATCGAAGAGAGAGATGTGAAAATGGCAGTGAGATGAGAGAGATAGAAGAGAACCTTCTCGCTGTAGGCAACGGGAGCTCTCTTGGGAGGCCATCGGGTCCGATCTTGGGAGCAGAGAAGGATGCGCCGTCATCGCAGTTGCAGAGAGCACCGCGGTCGTCTTCTCCGATCCAATGACGAGTCGAGGCGCCGACCCTAAAATCTGCAGCGAATAATGATATTATGATTGTTTGGGCCCTGGGAATGATTCACCTGTGCGAATGTCGGATTGTAGCTAATACTCCTCCGGTCATCATCAAGAGGAAAAGTACAAAAGTCCAAATGGGTTAGATTTTGAAACAATATAAGCCAGAGGTAGTTATCTATCTGAACACTAAACATTAAAGCACGCGTACATTCAACGGTTCAAATTTTAGACTTCATATTATAAAATTTCTAGCATAAGTTACGTTGCTATAAAACAGATGAACTATATTGAGTTTGAGCGTATTTTGGTTTCAACTTCATATCTTTCCTTGAGTTGCTTATCAGTGATTGTTGCAATCATCCGTATGGAAAATAATCATTTCATTGAAAATTTAACTATAGAGATCATGGTTTATGTCGTTAGAAAATTAGCCATATTGTACATATTAGTTGTTGAAGAAAAGCAATTAACCTCACGGGTAACCATCATTTTCTTAATGAAAAATTTCACTTATAAATGTTTTGTTTGTTCGATACCGGAGCTAGGACTTCATCCAAGTCACTAGGTATGTTCTATTATCCGCAGCTTACGTGTTGGAGTGTGTTAATGTTTTAATTTGAAATAGAGGTGTTCAGTTCCCAGCCTAGGGATGCAAGACTCACAAGAATAAATCACGGCCCAAAAGAAAAGACTGCCCAAACCTAAAAACTTTCATTGCATCTCAGCATGAAAGGTTTGGTCTTGCTTCGTTTTGCAGAATTTACTTTGCGCACCGCTTTCGATGATGCACGCCAAGATAAGTAGAAGCAAATCAAGCAATCTAAAAGAGTGATTCATTGGTTGGAAATGTAGGAACAGAGGACTTCGGTGCTTCCGACAGGTGAATAAGAGGATCGGATGGACCAATCAGCATTGACAACCATATAACTTATTACAAGACACTGCGGGTTAAAACACCTAACGCGAATCTTGTCTACTTCTAGGAGCGGCACCAGGTTATAAGCCATTGTGTGGTGGTTGAGCGTAGGAATTAGGATAGCGTTAAACTTTGTTTGGAATTAAGGAAATTACTTTGGGGGAAGAAAAAAAGATTCTAATGTAAATTAGTTATGATTTCCATTAAAGCATATGCAGTGGATTTAGCTTTGATTGAGGAAATTAATTTCTTCTTATGCAGCACACATCTTGTTGTTTGCAGTCTGGCCATAAAAATACTGCTTCATGATGGTATCAGTCCTTCCATATGTTCTGTGTAGATTATTGATTTAATTTCCTTCAATAGGGTTGGCCCAAATTTGATGTTGGAGAAGACATCATCTCGGGTCATCCAACATATATTTTGATAATTGGTCAAGAAATTATAAAATTATAAAAATCTCATTCAACATATAAGGATCGCTCAAGATATTATGAGTGATGGTGTAAATTCTTCGATGTTTTTCCACTAACGATTTTCCTTTCACATTTTTTGGGTGTAGCGGTCCGGTGATATTTTGGGTCAGTTTACACACACCAAGTAAAGTTCACTTTCCTGGTCACGGTAAAAAGTAGACCATCCCACATCTGGACCAGGGCATCTCATTATGTGTCTCACTTGTCTACAATGCACAGTGGCAAACAAGAGTTTCATAAGCTCAAGAATTTCACTAACCTATTCATTCCTTTGAAATCTCGACGGAAATTCATTACCTTGTCATTAGGTTATAGCAACGGCAGTTTCATGTGGAGGTCGTGCTTCAGTTGTAAGGAAATGGGATCATATTGGACTCCATCAAAACCTTGTGGTCCTATGGTACATGTTTCTAGATGATCGGACCTCGTTCAAGGACACACCAAAGACATCTTCCTTTGGCTTTGGTCCTCTCCATCTAATTTTAAATCTCACGCACGTGTCGAAGGTACCTAGTCAACCTCGTGTGCGATGCGCGGCTACATTTATCCTTCGACATTATCCGAGAATCATGCATGCATACAAAAGCATATATCTGAAAATATGCAGTTTGTGAATCGCATGTAGTATTGATGACCTTTTATTGAAATGAAATCACTTCGTTTTAGATCCATCAAATGGGTGGGTCAGATTGGATTTGTATTGGGTCGAAAATGGTCCGATTCATATTAATCCACATTGATCCATTTCTATATAGTATTATTCTTATGATCCATATTTGACCCAATCCAAACTCAATCCATACCTAACCCATATTAGTTTCCTCTCTTTATTTCAATTTTCTGATTCATCTTATTCTCTCCCTGTAGTAAGGATTGCTCATCTTGCAACTCATCAAGTCCGCAAAATGCCAAGCAAGCGACACGCCAAGCCGTTAGTTGCTCACGATATTGCTTCTGCAGCCTTAAGTTTGAAGAACCACACTTCGCTTCACTATATCTCACTAGATCTTGTCGCCTCATGATGGTTTTTGTCATGCTTCTATAGCCCAAAATCCCCCCACATTGACACATCGTGTTTTTGTAGCTTGGAGTCTCTCTACATCGACACAACATACTCTCATAGCTCAAAGTCCTCTACATGGATAAGGCGTGCTTCTGTAGCGGACAATAAGTTTTTATTGATACAGCGTGCCTTTGCAACCCGAAGTCTCCCTTCATCGAAATGGCATGCTTCAATAGCTTGGAGTCCATTTCATTGACATGGCATGCTTTTGTACCGTAGAATCCCCTTTATCGACACGGCGTGTTCCAATAGGCCAAAGTTCTCCCATATTAACTCGATGTGCTTCCATAGCCTGAAGTCCCCTCTTATTGACACAGCATGCTTTTGTAGCCTAGAGTCCCCCTTTATCGACACGACATGTTTTCGTAACCCGGAGTTCCCTACATCAACTCAGCATGCTTCCGTAGCTCGGAGTTCTCTTTTATCGACACGACGTGCTTTTGTAACTCGAAGTCCCCACACATCGACCTGACGTCCTTCCGTAGTTCGAAGTCCCCATTTATCGAGACGGTGTGCTTTCGTAGCCTGGAGTGCCCCCACATTAACCTTACATGCTTTTGTAATCTAGAGTCCCCCTTTATTGATACGGTGTGCTTTCATAGCTTGGAGTCCCCCTTTATCAACCCGGCTTGCTTTCGTAGCTTGGAGTCCCTCTTAACCAACTCAGCATGCTTCCGTAGCCCAAGGTAAATCACTAGGTGTCCTTGAAAATGGTCAAGTACCCAACAACTTGTTACATTGAAAGGTGACTGGAGATATGCCTAGGTCTTAGAAAAGGAGCTTCTCGGCATCATTAGATAAGGTGATACCTTGATACTTGCCAAAAAACTCGGGGTTCACACCAGATATCACTTCTTCCCAGTAAGTAACTGCAGGTATCTTCTCATCCACCTTAGTATGTATCATGCTATATTGCCATTTTTGCATGGGACGCTTGGTCCCAAACAAGGTATCATCTACTACATATCCAGTTCGTCTTTGAATGTAACATATGCAAGCTCACCTATAAAGAAGGGCAGCTATTGATACTAAAATTTTGACTAAATATTTATATATAAGTTGCATAAAAAATTAGGACCGATTTGCCTTAACAAAAAAGATTTGCACATCACCTAAATATTAATATTATTTACATCTAATAGGTTTTATTTTCCAATTCATTTTACCTATTTTCGGATAAAAATAATAAATAAAAATATGCAAAGAAAAAAGGCCCACGGGGTTGGGCCTTCGCCTTAGCCTCCTTCCCTTTCTCCTTTGTTCTTGGCATAGGCCCAGGGCCTAGCCCTTTCTTTTCCCCTCTTGGCCTAGCCCTCTTCTTCTTCCTTCTCCTTCCCTCGGTAGCTCACATGTGTTGAAGACCAAACGCGTTCAGAACACCTACGATTGAGAGAGGAGGGTAGACCGGTGATGGAGGAGACGTCTCGCATGTGCCATCTATGCTCTCGAATGAAGCTGCCCGAAAACTATTAGGATGCACGTGTGAGTTGTGCTAGAGAAGTAGTCCCACATCAGAGAATTGATGTAGTGTGGAGCAATTAATATATTCTAGTTGGCCCATAACTTACTAGCTTAAGCTTTTGAATTAAGGTGAGTCTAACTGGATATATTAACGGGCTTGGACTTGAGTTTCCCCCTTAGAGATCTCTTCAGGTGAAGATATCGGACTTCTGCTGCGCACTCCCAACAAAGACTGGCGAGAGACTCGAGTGGATGGGACATGTCATCAATGCTAAGTAGGCCTAGGCTAAACCTACTGTAGGGACTTGATGTAACATCCCGAAAATCGACTCATTTTAGCCCAATTTTAATCCGATTTTGGGAACCAACTTCTCAATGATATCAGGACTAAATACTTGGACGTCGCCTTATTTATTTTGGGATTTTCCGTTGGACACGAAAGCGTCAGAAAAAGGAAGAATTGGACCGGGTTTCAGGCTCGCGGGTGGGCTGGCCCAAGACCGATGGCCCAATGGGCCTTGCACCCATTCAGCCCAGCCCAAGAGGGGCCCAAACTGGCCTAAGTTCCCCTCCCTTTCCAGCCCATGGGCTTCTCTCTTTTGGCCTTTTGCTTTTGTGCCTAAGTGGGCTTAGTTTATGCTTGTTTTTGCTTTGTTTTGATTGGTTCTTCAACAAGTGGCTTGCCCACTTGTCTTGGCCTTATCCAAGTCTTTAGCAGCCCCTTCTCTCTCCTCTTTCTCCCCCAAAATTCGTGCACCAGCCCAGCCACACTCTCTCTCCCTTTTTCTCTTCCTTTTCTCTTCCATTTTTGCTGTTTCTTGCTGTCTTTATTGTTTTCCAGCCGGAAAACAGCCTTGCCGCCGTCACCGGAGCTACCACCACCATCGAAAGTGTAGTCTTGGAAGTTAGGAAGCCAGCCGCGCACCCCCGGTCACCCCTGGTCACCTCAGACCGCCTATTTCGACCTTTTCTGCACTGTTGGTCAGTTCCACGTGAACAGTAACCAACAGTGTTTTTGGCCCATTTTGGCCATCGTTTGTCATCCGTTGTCGCCCCAAGCTTACCCCTCACAGCCCTCGTTCCCCTCTACGCGCTGATGTCGCCGGATTTCCGATCTAAGTAAGTTAACTTCCTAATCCTTGTTTAGGGGTTAATCTTGCTTAGGGGTTAATTAGTGTATTTGTGTATTTGTGATTGATTAAGGTTTATTGGTTAATTAGACTGGTTAATTAAGACTGATTAGGGTTAGTTAATTGACCATAGTTAGTAATAAAGTAACTAAGATTAATTAATTAAAGTAACCATAGTTAGTTTTAAAAGTAACCAAGGTTAAAAATTAATCATAGTTAGGTTAGATTAATTAGGATTGAGTTAATTTGTTAACCATGGTTAAGTTTATTTATTTATTTAATTTCGGACGAATTTACTGTTCATAAATTACTGTTCACGGATTACTGTTCATACAGAGGCAAATTTTGGTTTCAAATTGTTGTGTTCTTGATTATTAAGGCTTATTGAAGTGCAAATTGTTGATTATTCCCAAGAATTAGGGAATGTACGTGATTGTTGATTGGTTGGATTTGGAATTTTGGAATTGTTGAGTGATACCGCATGACATGTTCCGTGGGTTATCTGAAATGGCATGTCGCATAAGCGTGAGCGATATAGCATTCACAACAGAGCAAAGATATAAATGGATTGCTTGATGATGTGTTGCATGATCACATTAAGAGAGGGAACCCGGTGTTGCCAGAAGACCACTAATCCTTATGGGATTGTGCCGTGGCCAGTGGGTCGCCTGACTTCGGTCGGATGCCTGAAAGGGAGGGGTTAACTTTGTGGGACTGTAGTAGTGGATGGGTCCTAGGCCTCTGTTAGTTGCGGGGCTGCGGTAGTGGGCGGGTCTTATGCGTCTTCGGGAATGCCGTCTTGGGAGTGAGCCCTTGACGTCGCCGTGCCTTGAGGTAAAGAGGACAAAGCTGGTTTAGCTAGGAACCGCCAACTATAAGGTTGTGTCGTGGCCTAAGAGGGGGCGTAATAATCGGAGCATGCATGAGTGTGAGACATAAGAAAGCTGTGTGAGATGCTCTGATTATTTGCATGTTCTTAATGTCGTGATGAGTTAAATGACAGTTTCTGTAGGTCACGTGTGCCAAGACCAAGTAGGATCGCCTGTGGTTGTGTCTACTTATTGAACTGTCCTATGCTTTTGTTTCTCTCTGCATCATGCTGGCTGCTGAATTAGGTTGTATGTTAAACTCTCGATGCGAGCAAAGTTCCTAACTGAGGCTTAGGACTTTAACTTGCTGAGTTTATCTCAACCCGTCGTAGTTAACCTTTTTAGGCCCTAGATGATGCAGTACCCAAGGATCAAAGATCCCTCTGAGGCCTGTGACTTGTCAACCCTCTTCTTCTCTCTCTCTCTTCTTTTCCCACTTGTCTGACAACCCTATGTGGGTGTCTCCCTCCCTCTCTCTCTCTCTCTCTCTCTCTCTCTTCCCATGCACGTTCGACATCGCCCCTCCCCTTACAACTTCTTCTTCCCCTTCTTCTTCCCTCGGCTGGAGCTACTGCTGCCTTCCCTTTTTGCTGCCGCCATCGCTGGCGACCACCACCCTTCATCATCGTAGCTCCGTCGTCCCGCTAGCTCGCCGCCGGTCTCGTCGACCGTCGGCCCTGCGAGCTAGCTGCATCGCTCCACTCCTCCTCCTTGGTCCGAGTGAGCTGCTCCAGCTCTGGTTGTGCCGCTGCCACTGCAATGCCGGCCACTTAGACGCTAGAGCAGTGAGCTGCTACCTCGTTGTCGCTCGGCTACCACTGTCCTTCGCTCGACCGCCTCGGACCAAGCCGTTGCTGCCCCCCTTCGGATCGAACCAGATCCGGCCAGCTGCTGTCTGTGGCTCGGCCTCTGCCACCTTGTCGTCGTCCCTCCACTTTGGCCGCCGCTCGCCGTCCGCCCAGCACCGGAGCCACCCTAGCCAGTTGCCACCCCCCGAACTAGTAGCTGCACTGCCCCTCCTTCTCCCTCTTTGCTTCTGTCCAGCCGTCGCCGGACTTGCCCGCTTGGTCGCCGGAGCTGCTGGCCATCGTCTGGAGTTGCTGGACCGCCCACTAGCTAGCCTCGTGTCTCCAAAGCCGCCGGTTCCTTCGTTTCTCGGCTTCTCGTCGGGTGGACAGCCGCCCTCGGCCGCCGAGATCCGGTCCCGGATCGCCTCGTCTCGATACGCCGGAAGTTCCCGGGCGTTCCCCTCGTCGCCGTGGTCGCGCTCGTGTGGTTGGAATCGCTAAACGCGTGAGTTGATTTTCTAAACCTTGTTTAGAGTGCTAAACTCCCTTAGGGTGATTAGTTTAATGTTAAGCATGGTTAATGTTGATGATTGGTGTTTGATTATTATTGAGTAAGCTTGTTTAGTGTTAATCGTGGTTAGAATAGATTAACTGCGGTTAGATTAAATGTAGTTGGTTAATCGTGGTTAGATTAAAGTAACATTAATTGGGTTAATTAATCGCAGTTGGGTTAATTAACCGTAGTTGGGTTAAATTAGTAACTGTGGTTAGTGTTAATAAATATTATTATTATTATTATTTTTGGAGTAAAATAATAATTATTTATTAATTTCGGAATTACTATTTATTATTTTCGGAATTAATTAATTTATTATTAATTTCGAAATTGGTTGTTATTATACTCGGGTAATAATTAATTAATAATATTTGGGGATGAATTAATTAATTAGTGGTGGATGAATTAATTGTTGGATAATATTATTCTTGGGTGTTGAATATTTATTGTTGAATAATTATTAATGGAATATTTTTGGAATAAAGTATTATTTTTGGAAAGTATATTATTAATTAATTGTGTAGTATCGATTAATTTCGGTGGATTACTAGTTGTACTTTCCTCGCGTGAATTCTATGTTGAATACATGTATATATGCTGTTTTTGATGATATTGCTTAATATGTATTCGGTGGAGTAAATTCATGGACTGCGATTGTGAATTAGGGTTGATTGTATTCAGCATATTCGTGTGACCACGTGTGAAAGGCATTTGTATTCGTGTGACCACGTGTGAAATATTATCGCATTACATGCAGAGTTTGTGATGAATTAATATGCACAAACACGAATCATGTCTACATTGACTGTCCTGAAAGATAATAAAATGAGCATGATTAATTGATGTGCTTGCGTGGTCACATAAGAGCCCGTCACCTAGTAGGGGATCTATGGTGGACGAAGTCCGTATTATCGGAATGTCCGGGCGGGGTCTGGATGTGAGTTGTGGTAGAGGCTGGACCTATGCTCCTTGTGAATGCCAACTGGGCACCAAACGTAGCCGTGCCCAATGTAGTGGGACGATGCCCGGTTATGCCAGTTGACTACCAACTTGTGTGTTGGAAGGAAATTCCTCCAAAGGTGTTAATAAATGGAAAATGAGCAAGTGCATGGTACATGAGATAACTTGAGAGGTGTTCTGATTATTTGATATACTTGTTGCATTGAGGTGGACATATGATAAACTGTATCATGCAGGTTGCGAGTGGCAAAAGCGAGGTAAGGATGCCTGTGATTGCAATTGTTAACTGTTAATAATTGCATATGAGCCTTGGTCTAATCGTGCATCTATTAATGGTTGATTGGGTGTTATTCTGTTGTTGAATTGTTGGGGATAGAGACATTGCACGTTAGGGTGCACTTGAGGCGAGTAGGTCTCCTAACCGAGGCTTAGGATTTTGACTTGCTGAGATTTTATTTCACTGGTTATTGAATAACCATTTTCAGGTCTATAGGATAGAGGATTGACGTGTGTTACGGCTCGTGGCCGTTTTTAAAGGGATTAGATTAACCCTAGCTTGTCGATTTCATTAGCTCGATAGGAAGATGCCCGTGGTAAGGGCTTGTATTGGTAAACTTCCTAGGGTTAATCGGTAAATTAATAAAACAATATTTTTGAATGTGTTCTTGTTGGGTTTTCCTACTATCCCTGTTTTTGTAATTGACCGAGGATTGTGTTTCGCTTCTGCATGCGTTTAATTAAAAGATAAAAATAACAGTCGGCGACAGATCCTGGAGAGTCGTAAATCAAATGACCACAAGAGAACAAGGGTTGTCGCGGACTCGAGAGTTGGGTCGTGACAGGATGGCATTCTCAGAGTTGAAGGAATTGAAGGTGCAAATGCAGGAATTATTGGACAAGGGCTTTATTCGCCCGAGTGCATCGCCTTGAGGAGCGCCAGTCCTGTTTGTCAAGAAAAATGATGGTTCGTTGCGGTTATGCATTGACTATCGGTGGCTTAATCAAGTGACGATTAAGAACAAATACCCGTTGCCAAGGATTGACGACCTATTTGACCAACTCCAAGGAGCATCGATATTCTCTAAGATAGACCTAAGGACATGCTATCATTAGTTGATGATCCGAAAGGAGGACATATCGAAGATGGCTTTCTGTACTCGTTATGGTCATTATGAGTTTACGGTAATGCCTTTTGGATTAACAAACGCCCCTGCTGCTTTCATGGATTTGATGAACCAATTGTTTAAGGAGTATTTGGATTGATTTGTGATCATGTTTATCGATGACATTTTGGTGTATTCGAAGAGTCCGGATGAGCACGAACAACACCTAAGGACTGTGTTGCAAACTTTAAGGAATCACGAGTAGCAAGTGCGAATTTTGGTTGGCTCGAGTGGCATTTCTAGGCCATGTGATCTCAGGCGAAGTGATTTCTATGGACCCGACCAAGATTGAAGCGGTCATAGATTGGCCAAGACTGACTTCAATAACCGAGGTTCGTAGTTTTCTGGGATTGGCTAGCTATTATAGACGGTTTGTGGAAAGATTCTCTTCAATAGCTATGCCAATGACGCAGTTGCTGAAAAAGGACAAGAAATACGAGTAGACGGATAAGTGCGAGCGTAGTTTCCAAGAGCTTAAGCATAAGCTGACTACCCCACCAGTTTTGACTATTCCATCAGGCTCAGTAGGGTATGAGATTTTTAGCGACGCGTCATATAAGGGACTCGGTTGCGTTCTGATGCAATATAATAAAGTGATAGCATATGCTTCTAGGCAATTGAGGCCTCACGAGCTGAATTATCTGACGCATGACTTAGAGTTGGTGGCCATCATGTTTGCGTTGAAGATATGGAGACGTTATCTTTGTGGAGAGAGATTTCAGATTTTCACAGACCATCAAAGCTTGAAGTATCTATTCTCCCAAAAGGAATTGAATATGAGACAGCGCAGATGGATGGAACTTCTTAAGGATTATGACTGCGAGATTCTGTACCATTCGGGTAAGGCAAACAAAGTGGCAGATGCTTTGAGTCGCAAGTCTTTAGTTGCGAGTATGATGGTTCAGGAATGGATTTTGTTGGAGGGAATCCGCGATTCAAAATTCAGGCTCGAGGTATGCCATCTTTCCAGTCTAATGGCTACCCTTAGGATCGAACTTGAAATTCAAGCCAAGATTAAGGCAATGCAACCTTGGGACGTTGAGATCCAAAAGATTCTGCAAATGGATGCGACCAAGAGAAAGTCGGATTTTCAAGAATCCGAGGATGGGATCTTGAAATTTCGTGGCCGATTATGTGTGCCAAACGACGCCAAAATTAAGGAGAGGTTGTTATCCGAAACACATCGTAGCAACTACAGTGTGCACCCAGGCAGTACGAAGATGTATCGAAATCTGCGACAGTATTATTGGTGGAACGGCATGAAGCTTGACATCGCCAAGCACGTGGCGAAATGTTTAATTTGCCAACAAGTGAAAGCGCAGCATTACAAGCCAGGAGGGTTACTGTAACCTCTTGAAATCCCTGAATGGAAATGGGAGCACATCACGATGGACTTCGTGATAGGATTACCAATAAGTCAGCGGGGTAATGATGCGATTTGGGTTATAGTGGATCGATTGATGAAGTCAGCTCATTTCATCGTCCTACGCAAGGATTTTGCCTTGGAAAAGTATGTAAAATTGTACGTGCGACAGATTATTCGTTTGCATGGGGTGCCAGTGACTATTACTTTAGATCGAGATCCCAAATTTACGGCTGCATTTTGGAAGAGTCTACAGACTTCGATGAGACAAAACTGCAGTTCAGTATGACCTACCATCCTCAGACAGACGGTCAATTAGAGAGAACGATTTAGACCTTATAGGATATGCTAAGAGCCTGTGTATTGGATTTCAAAGGAAGTTGGGAGGAACAACTTCATCTCGTCGAGTTCGCATACAATAACAGTTATCAGGAGAGTATCATAATGGCACTGCTCAAAGCTTTGTACGGCTGACTGTGTAGGACTCCAATTTGTTGGGACGAAGTCGGCAAGCGGAAAATTACAGGGCCAGAGTTAGTGCAGCAATCTTTAGACATCATCAAGATGATTCGAGAAAGGTTAAAGATGGCTCAAAGCAGACAAAAGAGTTATGAGGACAGGCGATGTAGGCCATTGGAATTTCAAGTGGGCGATCATGTGTTACTTAAAGTATCGTCGATACAAGATACATCACGATTTGGAAAGAAAGGAAAACTGAGCCCAAGGTACATAGGACTGTTCGAGATTCTAGAAAGGATCGGGAATTTAGCCTATTATTTTGCACTACTGCCTTGACTTGCTCAAGTGCATGATGTATTTCACATGTCGATGTTACGGAAATATGAGCTGGACCCGACTAACGTGTTGAATTTTGAAGAGATAGAGGTGGACGACAGGGTGTCGTATGTGGAGAGACCAATTCGGATTGAGGACTGGAAAGAATAAGTGTTGAGAAGCAAGACGGTCTCCTTGGTCAAAGTCATTTGGGAGCATCATGGTACGGAGGGAGCTACGTGGGAAAGTGAAGAAATCATGAGGTGTTAGCACCCCTATCTTTTTGAGGATTAGCGTGTCAGTTCAAATTTTGAGGACGAAATTTCTGTAAGAGGGGAAGAGTTGTAACATCCTAAAAATCGACTCATTTTAGCCCAATTTTAATCCGATTTTGGGAACCGACTTTTCAGTGATATTAGGACTAAATACTTGGACGTCGCCTCATTTATTTTGGGATTTTCTGTTGAACATGGAAGTGTCAAAAAAAGGAAGAATTGGATCGGGTTTCGGGTCTGCGAGTGGGTCGGCCTAAGACCGGAGGCCCAATGGGCCTTGCACCCATTCAGCCTAGCCCAAGAGGGGCCCAAGCTGGCCTAAGTTCCCCTCCCTTTCCAGCCCATGGGCTTCTCTCTTTTGGCCTTTTGCTTTTGTGCCCAAGTGGGCTTAGTTATGCTTGTTTTTGCTTTGTTTTGATTGGTTCTTCAACAAGTGGCTTGCCCACTTGCCTTGGCCTTATCCAAGTCTTCAGCAGCCCCTTCTCTCTCCTCTTTCTCCCCCAAAATTAGTGCACCAGCTCAGCCACACTCTCTCTCCCTTTTTCTCTCGTTTTCTCTTCCATTTTTGTTGTTTCTTGCCGTCTTTATTGTTTTCCAGCCAGAAAACAGCCTCGCTGCCATCATCGGAGCTACCACCATCACCCAAAATGTAGTCCTGGAAGTTAGAAAGCCAGCCATGCACCCCCGGTCGCCCTTGGTCACCCCTGGTCACCCTAGACTACCTGTATCGACCTTTTCTGCACTGCTGGTCAATTCCGTGTGAATAGTAGCCAGCAGTGTTTTTGGCCCATTTCGGCCATTGTTTGTCATCCATTGTCGTCCTCAAGCTTACCCCTCATAGCCCTTGTTTCTCTCTACGCGCCGGTATCGCCGAATTTCCTATCCAAGTAAGTTAACTTCCTAATCCTTGTTTAGGGGTTAATCTTGCTTAGAGGTTAATTAGTGTATTTGTGTGTTTGTGATTGATTAAGGTTTGTTGGTTAATTAGACTGGTTAATTAAGGCTAACTAGGGTTAGTTAATTGACTATAGTTAGTAATAAAGTAACTAAGATTAATTAATTAAAGTAACCAAGGTTAAAAATTAATCATGGTTAGGTTAGATTAACTAGGGTCAAGTTAATTTGTTAACCATGGTTAAGTTTATTTATTTATTTATTTAATTTTGGACGAATTTACTGTTTACAAATTACTGTTTACGGATTACTGTTCATACAGAGGCAAATTTTGGTTTTAAATTGTTGTGTTCGTGATTATTAAGGCTTATTGAAGTGCAAATTGTTGATTATTCCTAAGAATTAGGGAATGTACGTGATTGTTGATTGGTTGGATTTGGAATTTTGGAATTGTTGAGTGATATCGCATGACATGTTGCGTGGGTTATCTAAAATGGCATGTTGCATGAGTGATATTGCATTCACGACAGAGCAAAGATATAAATGGATTGCTTGATGATGTGTTGCATGATTACATTAAGAGAGGGAACCTGGCATTGCCGAAAGACCGCCAATCCTTATGGGGTTGTGCCGTGGCTAGTGGGTCGCCTGACTTCGGTTGGATGCCTGACAGGGAGGGGTTAACTTTGTGGGACTGCGGTAGTGGGCGGGTCTTGGGCCTTTGTTAGTTGCAGGGCTGCAGTAGTGGGCGGGTCCTATGCTCCTTCAGGAATGCCGTCTTAGGAGTGAGCCATTGACGTCTCTGTGCCTTGAGGTAAAGAGGACGAAGCTGGTTTAGTCAGGAACTGCCAACCATAAGGTTGTGCTATGGCCTAGGAGGGGGCGTAATAATCGGAGCATGTGTGAGTGTGAGACATGAGAAAGCTGTGTGAGATGCTTTGATTATTTGCATGCTCTTAATGTCGTGATGAGTTAAATGACAGTTTCTGCAGGTCACGTATGCCAAGGCCAGGTAGGATCGCTTGTAGTTGTGTTTGCTTATTGAACTGTCCTATGCTTTTGTTTCTCTTTGCATTGTGCTGACTGCTGAATTAGGTTGTATGTTAAACTTCTGAGGCGAGCGAAGTTCCTAACCAGGATTTAGGACTTTAACTTGCTGAGTTTATCTCAACCCGTTGTGGTTAACCTTTTCAGGCCCTAGATGATGCAGTACCCGAGGATTGAAGATCCCTTTGAGGCTCGTGAGTAGGCAGTTGTAGTCTATTTCCTTTTTGATGAGCCTTCCCCCACTTGTACATGGTTAGGTTAGCTAGGCCGGTCCCTTTTTGAGTAGGCCTTAGCTTGTCGCTTGTAGTAAGGTGTGTATGTATTTGCTGGTGTGCTGGCTAACCTTCAGATATATAAAATACTGTTTGTCTTTCCTTTGCTGCTGTTGTTGCTATCCTTGTTGTTTGGTTTGGGAGTTGCTCATTTTCGCATGTGCTTAATTACAAGATAAAATGAATTGGTCGACGACAGTACCTGGGATGCTGTACAGTTAGACCTCAAGTGAAATGAGGTTGTCGCGAGCTCAAGAGTCGGGGCGTGACACTTGACACTAGTTTGGTTGAAGTGGATGCCGATCAACGTGCCAAGGACCAGCGGTTGAAGCTCATCCATCGACCAGCCTCCTCGGCCCATAAATAGAGGGAGGTTTTTTTTTGGAGAAATAGGGGAAAATCCTAAGAGAGGGTGAGACCTAAGGGTGGAGGAGAGAACCAGAGCGGCCTTTGAAGAGACATCCAAAGGCCAAATGTGAGGAGGGGGCCGTCGAGGAAACAGAAGGAGCGAGAGAGATCTGAGAGTCACGACATTGACTTGAACAAGTTGGTGAATGATGGTGAGTCAGGTTGTCACCATGTGGAACAAATCATTTTCTCCAAGAAATAGTACGAAAAGATTTGAATCACTATCAAAAAAAGTATTAAAGTTTTGAACACCAACGCCAAACAGTGAGAGTCTGTACTAAGAGGTGTATGGTTTTCTCTCTTTCTCTCTCTGTCGGTTGAGCTAAATTGTTGCCTAGCTTGGAAAACACTGATTTCCATTAGACAATAAATAAAGTGAAGACGGATAGAAAGTTTTGTGGAATCGAAGAGTATCGACATTGACTTGATTGAGCTAGTGAACAACTATGAGTCAAGTCACTGTCATGTGAAACTAGGCATGTTCTCCAAGAAATAGTAGGAAACGTGTATGGTTTTCTCTCTTTCTCTCTCTGTCGGTTGAGCTAAATTGTTGCCTAGCTTGGAAAACACTGATTTCCATTTGACAAGAAATAAAGTGAAGACGGACAAAAAGCTTTGTGGATTCGGAGAGTCACGACATTGACTTGATTGAGCTAGTGAGCAACTATGAGTCAAGTCACTGTCATGTGAAACTAGGTATGTTCTCCAAGAAACAGTAGGAAACGTGTATGGTTTTCTCTCTTTCTCTCTCTGTTGGTTGAGCTAAATTGTTGCCTAGCTTGGAAAACACTGATTTCCATTTGACAAGAAATAAAGTGAAGACGGACATAAAGCTTTGTGGAATCGAAGAGTCACGACATTGACTTGATTGAGCTAGTGAGCAACTATGAGTCAAATCACTGTCATGTGAAACTAGGTATGTTCTCCAAGAAACAGTAGGAAATGTGTATGGTTTTCTCTCTTTCTCTCTCTGTTGGTTGAGCTAAATTGTTGCCTAGCTTGGAAAACACTGATTTCCATTTGACAAGAAATAAAGTGAAGACGGACATAAAGCTTTGTGGAATTGGAGAGTCATGATATTAACTTGATTGAGCTAGTGAGCAACTATGAGTCAAGTCACTGTCATGTGAAACTAGGTATGTTCTCCAAGAAACAGTAGGAAACGTGTATGGTTTTCCCTCCTTCTCTCTCTGTCGGTTGAGCTAAATTGTTGCCTAGCTTGGAAAACACTAATTTCCATTTGACAAGAAATAAAGTGAAGACGGACATAAAGCTTTGTGGAATCGGAGAGTCACGACATTGACTTGATTGAGCTAGTGAGCAACTATGAGTCAAGTCACTGTCATGTGAAACTAGGTATGTTCTCCAAGAAATAGTAGGAAACGTGCATGGTTTTCTCTCTTTCTCTCTTTGTCGGTTGGGCTAAATTGTTGCCTAGCTTGGAAGACACTGATTTCCATTTGACAAGAAATAAAGTGAAGACGGACATAAAGCTTTGTGGAATCGGTGAGTCACAACATTGACTTGATTGAGCTAGTGAGCAACTATGAGTCAAGTCACTATCATGTGAAACTAGGCATGTTCTCCAAGAAACAGTAGGAAACGATATGAATTATTATTGAAAAAAAGGATTAAAGTTTGAACATCAACACAAATTGTTAAGAGTATGTACTAAAAGGTGTGTGCCTCCCCGCTCTCTCTCTCTCTCTCTCTCTCTCTCTCTCTCTCTCTCTCTCTCTCTCTCTCTCGCGGTCGGTTGAGGTAAGCTCTTCCCCAGCTTGGACGGCACTAGTTTCCATCTACCAAGGACTGAAGTGGAGATGGATAAAGAAAGCTTTCTCGAATCCAAGAGTCATGACATTGAATTGATTGAGTTGGTGAGCAACTGTGAGTTTGGTCGTCGCCATGTGAAATTGGTCATGTTCTCCATGAAATGAAAGGAAAATATTTCAATTATTATCAAAAAAAGGATTAAAGTTTGAACATCAACACCAAACGTTAAGAGTATGTACTAAAAGGTGTATGCTTGCCTCTCTCTCTCTCTCTCTCTCTCTCTCTCTC
>CM026416.1:2853804-2964828 GCA_014858505.1 Corymbia citriodora subsp. variegata
CTCCCCCCGGTGGGAGTTAAGCTCTTGCCCATCTTGGATAGCACTAGTTTCCGTCTACTAAAGAATAAAGTGATGATGGATAAAGAAAGCTTTCTTGAATCTGAGAGTCACGACATTGACTTGTACAAGCTGGTGAATGATCGTGAGTCAAGTTGTCACTATGTGGAACTAATCATTTTCTCCAAGAAATGGTACGAAAAGATTTGAATCACTATTGAAAAAAAGGTATTAAAGTTTTGGACTTCAACACCAAACAGTGAGAGTATGTACTAAAAGGTGTATGGTTCTCTCTTTCTATCTTTGTCAGTTGAGCTAAATTATTCACGACATTGACTTGTACAAGCTGGTGAATGATCGTGAGTCAAGTTGTCACTATGTGGAACTAATCATTTTCTCCAAGAAATGGTACGAAAAGATTTGAATCACTATTGAAAAAAAGGTATTAAAGTTTTGGACTTCAACACCAAACAGTGAGAGTATGTACTAAAAGGTGTATGGTTCTCTCTTTCTATCTTTGTCAGTTGAGCTAAATTATTGCCTAGCTTGGAAAACATTGATATCCATTTGACAAGAAATAAAGTGAAGACAGACAAAAGCTTTGTGGAATCGAGAGTCACGACATTGACTTGATTGAGCAAGTCAGCAACTATGAGTCGGGTCACTGTCATGTGAAATTGGGCATGTTCTTCAAGAAACAGTAGGAAACGATATGAAATATTATTGAAAAAAAGGATTAAAGTTTGAACATCAACACTAAACGTTAAGAGTATGTACTAAAAGGTGTATGCCTACTTCTCTCCCCCCCCCCCCCCCCTCGGGACTAAGCTCTTGCCCAACTTGGATAGCACTAGTTTCCACCTACCAAGGAATAAAGTGATGATGGGTAAAAAGCTTTCTCGAATCTAAGAGTCACGACATTGACTTGTACAAGTTGATGAATGATCGTGAGTCAGGTTGTCACCATGTGAAACTAATCATTTTCTCCAAGAAATAGTATGAAAAGATTTGAATCACTATCGAAAAAAATGTATTATGTTTTGAACATCAATGCGAACAATGAGAGTATGTACTAAGAGGTGTATGGTTTTCTCTCTTTCTCTCTTTGTCGGTTGAGCTAAATATTGCCTAGCTTGGAAAACACTGATTTCCATTTGACAAGAAATAAAGTGAAGAAGGATAGAAAAAAAGGATCGGAGTGGGATCGTCACCATGTGGAGCTGGTCGTGTTCTCCCACAAATAATAGGAAAATATTGGAATTATTATCAAGAAAAAAGGATCTAAGTTTGAACATCAACATCAACAATTGAAAGTATGTACTAAAGGGTGTATGCCTTTCACTCTTCCTTCCTCTATCGGCCGAGCTAAGCTCTTGCTCAGCTTGTGGAGCACTAATTTCCATCTGACAAGAAATAAAATGAAGATGGATAAAAATAGCTTCGCCGAGTCCAGGGGTAACACAGTGGGAGTTGGGTCCGCAGCCGTTGGTTGCTGAGGCCCCTCCGTTCACTCCTCAACGATCCTCCACGCGTCCCATTGTGTTTACGCTGTTTGCAAAAGGCCCCAACGCGCCCAACACCATGTGCAGATCCAATGGCCGACAATGCCACTGATTTTTTCATTACTCTCTGTGGTCTAACCCCACTTGCGTGCAATTATTCCTAACTTGAGGATTCGATTCCAATGTATGATTTGATTTCTCGTGCACGCCCCATTTTGAATTCTGACAGGTTTGTAAGAAAAACGACGTACACGAGCTCACCACAAGCAACCAAACAACTGCAAGTCGAGATGGTGTCATCTGATTTGGGGGCTGAGTTCGTGTAAGATTATTGGAGCAGCTGCTCGTCTATTGCCGAGAAACCAAGATATGTGTTGTGGTAATTCTTCCATGATACCCATGTGCATTGAACAGAACTTTAACTCGTGGTCCAAAAGATGGGGACAAACTAATGTCTATTGAGCATCTAAAGATTAGGGAAAGCAGAGTCTTCTCCGCCTGCATCGCAACGTGGAGGGGTTAAGGGAAAAGCTGATAGCGATGCTTTCAAGCACCGTATGACGATGACCGCACACAGCCGGGGCCAACCTTTTTTGGCCTTTCCTCCTTAGATGAAAGTGGAATTGCTTAGGTCACATGAATCTAAGTAATTTACTTACACCATTCACACTTTGAAAGAATTCGATATACTTAGTTGATCAAAATACTTTTTTTTTTTCAAGTGTTGTGAAATTAATGCAAAAATTGATAGTATCTTATAATTAAATCACTGCAAAATTGCTAAAGATATAATTTGGGAATAATAAATGACATTGGAGACCATGTTTCGGTTCGAGAGTAGATATCTACTTTACAAAGAGAGTTAGCAGCAAATAATTTATTAATAATTAAAGAGTCATGATTATAATCACTCGTATGCTCGAATGTTTCTGCTACTTAAATTAAGTCCAAGCCCACAATTTTTGTAAATAGATAACTCATATGAATGTAAAACTCACAACATAAATTAATTTACGTGTCTTTCTCCTGTGCCTTGCCGAAGATCATACTCTTTCGTGCGTCGAAGAAAGAGTCCTTACTCGGCTCGCTGTTAATTTTTCTTGGAGTCCGCTGTACGGCTTAAGCAGGAGCCGCACTTCTGTGTCTTTCTTGCGCGACTTTTATATTAAATAAGGAAGAGACGTCCACCTCTTGGTCAAAACCAAAACTTGGATAAAAGTGGTAACCACCGAATATCTTGTGCTGAACCTTGGATTTATATATCCACTTTAATCTGAGATTATTATTCGTAAAAAGGCAATGCAAGATCTTGCCCAAATCTTCCAATAGATATGGATTTCATACACGACACAAATTCGAAACATGATTTAATAGTCAGTGTTTGAGGATATAATAGTTAGATGGCGATAATATATCATATACATATATAAGTCATAATATCACAAGATATAGTCCTAAAATATATCTTTAAGAAAGATTAAAAGTGTCTAAAAAAAGTCAGCATATTAATCATATAATAGATTATTTCATTGATTATAAGTGTCATAAGGACATTGCGTTATAAATCTTGGAAATAAAATCCACTAATTTTTTGTTAGATTGATCACAACACCCTATCAAAACTAGAAAGTTCTCTCTTTTCTGTCGTTCATGTGAGCACAATTTTTCATGCTTAGATATTCTTTTGAATGACACAACGTATGTTGACTATAGTCAGATTAATACATATATATATTTTTTTCATACTAGTTAAATTAAATCAATGAGCAAGAGAACCAAGCAATAATCATTTTAAAGTTTATTTGAAAAAGCAATCACTTTCAATTGTGAGTAACATAGCTGCGACAACATTCACAAATATATTGTACCTTTGAAGAAATTTTGTTAGATGGTCGAATGCGGGATTGAATTTTACATTTCAGTTTTAAAATTGCTAAAATGGAAAAATAGCAAGATTTCCTTCTCCATTGTTGACCATATTCTTATCCTAGACAATTCCTACTCGGCGAGCAAACTTTTTACTGTCAAATTACTGATATTCGAAAATCATAAACAAGCATCAATTTGATAGTAGGTGACTTCGGCATATTGGATAACATGATCCAATGGCAATCCTTATGCGATGAATAATCATTAACTCATAAGCGAAAAATTGCTGGAAATTGACATGCATACAAGGCAATAAAAAGTGAGCGAGCGAGATGGCTAAGAAAACGAAAGAAAAATGTAAATTGAAAATTCAGAATAAAAGGTAAAATCCGAATTCGGTTATGCCTCTAATAGCTCTTATTGCAGGAAGATCAGTTGACGTGCTCGGTCAGTTACAAATTTGAATTAAAGAGGCACGGCGCTAACTTCCTCTCTAGCCAAACCTCGTGCACCGGTAACTTTCTCTATTCTGTCCGACCGCCACCTTGCTTCGGTCACTAACTCATCATCCGCAAGCGTCCGTCGGCCTGGAACTGTGTCGTAGCCTCCCATCCATGCAACTGAGGCTGTGCTCCTGTAGTTCCTTCGTTCGAGATGCGAAATCTGAGTTCTGGGAAATCAGAGCGTTGACCATCAGTCCCAATCACCTGAGAATATTCAGTATTTTCTAGAAGTATGACCCGCAAAGACGATAATCCCGTAATGTCACATTCCCCCGTCAAACTTCTGCAGTCCGAGAAATCTATCTCTCCTAACCTCTCTAGATTCTTAATGCCTCCGGGAAATTCTCTTAAAAAAGTGCAATGCATCTTTAGTACTTTCAAGTTTCTCAAATTCTCGACAGATGAAGGGAGTTTGGCAGTTTCCACAGTCCCCTGCAGCTTCTCAGTGATAGCGTCCGTAAATTCTTCAGCAACCCGACAGAATAAGGGAGTTCAGTGGGTTCAGTCCCGTCCAATGCTAGGTAGGAAAGAGATTTCAAGTTAACAATCGAATTGGATAAGGATGAGATTTTACAGTTGCAAGCACTCAGAATTTCAAGCTTTCCATACGAATCCTCTGGGAAATCAATGGCTGTAATATCGGTTCCATCGATATAAAGCTCTTTCAAAGATTCCAAGGAACCCATAACTTCTGTCAACTCTTGCACGAAGCTGCAGAACTTGATATTCAAAGAAACTAATTTACTTAGCTTGCCATTGGATATGCTGAGACCCGGTAGTACGGAACAACGTTCCAGGTTTAGTCTCTCCAAGTTTTCGTTTTCAACGGAATTCAGCTAGCAAAGCACAACCTTTTAGGATCAAAACTTTCAAGTTTCCCGCCTTCTGCAAAACAAGCAAGTGTAGATGCCTTGTTTACCTCGAGTTATTGTTAAATAGGATGAAAAAAATGTACAGATGTATCATCATACCTTTATAACTTGCTCCCAATCCTGCCAATCTGTGGAGGTACTCCCAGACAGATCAAGAACGACCAACTTTGACAGATTGAAAGCAAGTAGACTAGAGACATTGCGGCACCCATTCCAATCAAGCCATGTTAGCCATGGAAGGAGAGGATTTTCTCCCTGCTCACATCCTTCGATCATAGCATCGTCCATTTTAAGATACCGAAGCTTTGAGAAATGATAAGAAAATATACGTTCTGGAAATGAACGGGATTTGTCGAATGTGGCACTAAGCGCTTCAGCCGCAGCGACCTGCCAATTATGGAGAAATGGTAAAAGGAGAAAATGAAATAGAAGTGCATTCACAATCATGTGTGAAAATATAATCGAGTACTAAAAATAAGTACTTTAATTAAAACTATTAAAGAGACTTCCCTGTCTTCAAAATTTACCTGCCTTTCAATCATTGCTTCTTCTATGTCCTCCTGATTCCATAGTCTTCTCCACTTGAAAGATTCATTAGGATTTATTTCCTTGACGATCTTTGTCACGCCCCGACCCTCGAGCACGCGACAACCCCTGTTCTCTTGCGGTCATTTGATTTGCGACTCCCCAGGATCCGTCGCCGACCGTTAGTTTTATCTTTTGATTAAACGCATGCGGAAGCGAAACACAATCCCCGGTCAATTACAAAAACAGGGATAGCAGGAAAACGCAACAAGAACACATAAAAAGTACTGCTTTATTAACTAACTGATTAACCCTAGGAAGTTTACAAATACAAGCCCTTACCACGGGCATCTTCCTATCGAGCCAGTCAAACTAGCGAGTNGGGGGAAGGGGAGGAGAGAGAGAGAGAGAGAGAGAGAGAGAGAAGCACGTGGGTTGTCAGCAAGTGGGGGGGAAAAAGGAGAAAGAGATAAGAAGAGAAGACTTAGTCAAAGGGAGAGAGAGATAAGATGAGCAAGTGGGGGAGAGGGTTATCGACAAAGGGGGGAAACGTGGGGAAAAAGAGGGAAAAGAGAGGGAGAGAGAAACGTGCGGTAGAGAGGGCAGGACGCGCGAGAGAGAGAGAGAGAAACCCTAAAATTCAAAAAAAAGCAAACAAGCTTCTAGAAGGGGGGTACTTGGTCTAATTACCCCTGAAACACGATTCCCAAAAATCCGGTCCTAATCTCGGCCCATTAATCCAACTCGAGTAATTTTCGGGCCTACCGAAAATTTGGGATGTTACATCAGGTCCCCCGATGCTATCTTCTTGTCATTGTTGTCTTGTCATTGTTGTTGTTGATGTTGTCGCCGTTGTCTTATTTAATAATCGTTCCACTTGTTTCTTATTTATCTACATTTATTGTATGAGTTTTGATTTGTTTGAGCCTATACGAAGGCAAAAAAAAGGCAATTTGTCTAAAGAAATGAGAACAATTACAATT
This sequence comes from Corymbia citriodora subsp. variegata, assembly GCA_014858505.1. Taxonomy (NCBI): domain Eukaryota; kingdom Viridiplantae; phylum Streptophyta; class Magnoliopsida; order Myrtales; family Myrtaceae; genus Corymbia; species Corymbia citriodora. Next base: position 2,860,056 of record CM026416.1, read on the forward strand.
TTTCTCTTGAAAAATCACGTGTTAGGCACATGCAAACAGAAAAATTATTGGAGAATTGACATATGTAAAATAAAGAATAAAAAAATGAAAGTTTAGCATGGTTTTGATCAATTAAAGGTTCACCAGTAAACTATCGGGTCTCGTGTTATTTTTCCTGAACTCATGCACACCACTTTTTAATCTGTCTAATACTTGGATAAACTCGATATATGCCACATTTTACAGATTAATTTTTCATTGATCCAAATAATATGTACCCAAAAGTTTGGTTTACAAGTACGGTATAAATCTATGGAACATATTAATGGATTTGCAAGATATAAAAATGCGAAGAATTGAGATAGGACGCATCAATAAAAAAATCCTTAGACTAGACAAGCCTGAAATTTTAGATTAGAGAAGTCGCAATTATTCAAGTGAAGAGAGTGCTTTATTCCTCACAACAAGGGCCCACTAGAAAGGAACAATGGATTCATGAGCACCATTGGATCCAATTAGATTTGGCATAAGTTTTGTAAAAAGAAAATAATATATATATTGTCACGCCTCGACCCTCGAGCATGCGACAACCCCTGTTCTCTTGCGGTCATTTGATTTGCGACTCCCCAGGATCCGTCGCCGACCGTTAGTTTTATCTTTTGATTAAACGCATGCGGAAGCGAAACACAATCCCCGGTCAATTACAAAAACAGGGATAGCAGGAAAACGCAACAAGAACACATAAAAAGTACTGCTTTATTAACTAACTGATTAACCCTAGGAAGTTTACAAATACAAGCCCTTACCACGGGCATCTTCCTATCGAGCCAGTCAAACTAGCGAGTCAAGGTTAATCTACTCCCTTTAAAAACGGCCACGAGCCGTAACACGCGTCGATCCTCCATCCTACGGCCCTGAAAAATGTTAACCACGACGGGTTGAGATAAACTCAGCAAGTCAAAGTCCTAAGCCCCGGTTAGGAACTTCGCTCGCCTTGGGAGCAATCTAACCATGCAACCTAGTTCCGGCAAACAACACATACCACACCTCAAACAGCATTATCAGACGACAGTTCAATAAGCAGATGCAACCACAAGCGACCCTACCTGGCCTTGGCACACGCAACCTGCAGAAACTGTCAATTCAATCATCACGACATTAAGAGCATGCGAATAATCAGAGCATCTCACACAACTTTCTCATGTCTCACACTCACACATGCTCCGATTATTAACGCCCCCTCCTGGGCAAACGGCACAACCTTTTAGTTGGCGGTTCCTGGCTAAACCAGCTTCGTCCTCTTTACCTCGAGGCACGGCGACGTCAAGGGCTCACTCCCAAGACGGCATTCCCGAAGGAGCATAGGACCCGCCCACTACCGCAGCCCCGCAACTGACAGAGGCCCGGGACCCGCCCCCATACCGCGGTCCCACATAGAACCCCTCCCTGTCAGGCATCCGACCGAAATCAGGCGACCCACTGGCCATGGCACAACCCCATAGGGATTGGCAGTCTTCCGGCAACGCCGGGTTCCCTCTCATTTAATGTGATCATGCAACACATCATCAAGCAATCCATTTATATCTTTGCTCTGTCGTGAATGCAACATCGCTCATGCTCATGCAACATGCCAATAACCCACGCAATATGTCATACGATCTCACTCGACAATTTCCAAAATTCAACTTCCAATCAGTATTCAATCACGCACATTCCCTAACTCTTGGGAACAACCAGCAATTCAAGTCACAGTCGGTTAATCAATTCCGACCAATCAACCTCACGATACTTGCACACTTCTCCAAATAATCACGTATATTTAATAATAAATAAATACGTATCCTCAAAACGACGCCAATCAACTATTTCCAACAATATTCAGTTATCCCAAATAAGTATAAAATATAATTATACTTAAAGATACTCATTTAAGAAACATGATATAGTCTATTGTTCCCATAAAATAATTCAAGTCCCACAAAATACTTATAATTATTTTTCAATTCCCATAATTAATTATCCAACCCAAATAATTCCATTTAGTAAAACCCTTCTTTAATAAACCAATGTCCTTTAATAAAATAGTATATAAATACTATTAACTTTGGAAAAATAGACCATAGTAATTTTCCCCCAAAATTACTCAATTAAAAACCATTTCCAATAAATAATCACCAATTAAAATCATTTCCAATGAATAATCACCAATTAAAATCATTTCCAATGAATAATCACAATTAATTATTTTCTCCAAAATAATTAATTTTCAGCAATGAATAGTAATAACAATATTACTATTAATAATTCGAAATTATAAATTAATTTAATTAATAATTCCGAAAATAATAAATAATTATTATTATTCCAAAAATAATAATAATAATATTTATTAATACTAACCATGATTAACACTAAGCAAGCTTCATCAATAATATTAAAACACTAATAATCATCATCCAAAGCACTAATCAACATCCAAAGCACTAATCAACAATTAAACTAATTAAACTACTCCTAAGCAAGATTAGCCCCTAAATAAGGATTAGGAAATGGACTCACGGTTTAGCGATTCCGACGACACGAGCGCGACGGCGGCGACGAGGGGAACGCCCGGGAACTTCCGGCGCGTCGGGACGAGGCGGCCCGGGACCGGGTTTCGGCCAAGGGCGGCTGTCCACATGGCAAGAAGCTGCGAAACGGAGGAACTGGCGGCACGGGGCTGGCTGGTGGGCGGCCCGGCGACTCCGGACGGCGGCCAGCAGCTCCGGCGAGGCAGTAGCAGCTCCGGCGAAGGCTGGACAGAGCTGGAAAGGGAGAAGGAAGGGCGGTGCAGCTGGGGTGGCTCCGGTGCGGCGGAGGAGGCTCGGGGGTGGTCCTCCGACGGGCTCGTGGCGGTGACCGGCAGCGGCGCGCAGCGGCAAGGCCGCTGGCCGCTTCTCCAGGTCACGGCCAAAAGGAGCCGAGAGGGAGAGACAAGCGGAGGCAGGGTGGCTCGAGCTGGGGTGGCTCTCGGATGGCCCCCAGCGGCGGTCCAAGGCGGTCAGACGGTGGCGGAGGACGGCTGGACGTTGGTGGCGAAGGCCGAGCCACAGACAGCAGCTGGCCGGATCTGGTTCGGTTTGAAGAGGGGGAAGTGGCTGGCTCGGGCGGAACCGTCGGGCAGCGCGGCTAACCGGCGCGAGACTCGTCTGGTTCCGTCGACGGTCCGGCAAGCAGCGGACGGAGGCCAGGACAGAGGTGGCCCAGCTCCGGCAGCAGCGGACAGAGGAGAAGGAGAGGAGGACAGAAGCTGGGCGAGGCCGGTTCAGCTGGAGGCCGACGGACGGCAACTCACCGGCGACCGGACGGAGAACAGGGGCGGTCGGTTCTGGTGGCAGCAACAAGAAAACACAGCAACAGCAGCCACCAAGCACGTCGACCAGCAAGGAAGAAGAAGAAGAAGAAGTTGCAGGGGAGGTTGTCGTGCAAGGGAAGCTGCCCGAAGAGAGAGAGAGAAGCACGTGGGGTTGTCAGCCAAGTGGGGGAGAAAGAAGAAAGAGATAAGAAGAGAAGACCAGTCAAAGGGAGAAAAGAGAGGGGATAAAGGGCAAGTGGGATGGGGATGCTGTCGACAAGGGGGGGAACGTGAGGGGGAGAGAGAGAGAAAAGGGAGAGGAGAGAGAAACGTGCGGATAAGAAGGGGGAAAAGAAAAGAAAAAAGAAAAAGAAAAGAAAACAAGACAAATATCTAAACAAGCTTCTAGAAAGGGCAATTTGGTCTTTTTGCCCTTGAAGCACAAATTCCCAAATATTTGGCTCCAAAACTCGGCCCATTGAATCCTTTTCCAATAATTCGGGCTTACTGAAAAATTCGAGAATCAATGAGACACGTCCAATATTTTAGTCTCGACATCCCTAAAAATTCGGTACCCGATACCGGATTGAAATTCGTGGTTAAAATCAATCAATCGCGACTTTAGTACGACCTAACTTTCGGGCGGCGTTTAGGGGTTCTCGCGCGTTTGACCCGTGGTTGATAGCTTTTCAATCCACGATCGTGCATATTCAAATCAAGGCGATCCTCGATTGTCATGTAATCATGAGAAATTAATTGCTCACATTGAGTACATGGCCAAAAGGAAATCAGTTTAATGTCGTCTGCAATTAATATCGAAGTCGTGCGGAATCACCCGCAATCCGACCTCGTATTTTTGCCGACTCGATTTATTTCCGTTCGCTAATTGGCCTGCAACAATATAGTATTATTCCTCTTTGATCCTTATGGTCGAGCGGCCTATCCCTGATTGAATTCACTAGTCGTACGCGTACTGATCCTTAATTGCCTTGCCGAACAGTTAGTTAACTCGTGAGGGGCCCAACTCAGAGTAAACGTAACTAACAGTGCATTGATAAAATAACCATTTCATCTATCCCAGAATGGGGGTCATCCGGATTTGTTTCCTTGACGATCTCCCTCCCAAGGACTTCTAGCTGATTATTCATCCACAATTCATTATTTTCTCTGGTTTTTACCAAAGAGTTGTTTTGAAGCTTGTAGATTCCTGTATAAGGATTATAGTTACGAGCTTGCCACATGTAAGAGGGTATTGTCTTGTCCTTTCCCACACAAAAACATGCAATATTGACAAATATTTCTCTGGCATATTTATCTAAATCTTTGTATCTTTCCTTCAGAATTTCTTTTACTTCATCATAAGTATCTCGGTTCAATCTAACCAATGCCTCCTTCCAAAACTCTATGGACTTTCCATGTAAATATGAACCAACAAATTCGACAACAAACGGAATTCCTCCAGCAGCCGAACTAATCTCCCGTGCCAAAGAAGAGAATTCCCCTTGAAGAGGTTTTCCTCCCAGAGCACATTTACGGAATAGCCGAAAAGCATGGCCATCACTCATTTTCTCTAGCTCGTATTTGTCAACAATGATGTCATCACAACTGTTAACAGTAGTGCTGCTTGAAGAGGTCACAGGCACTTGACTATACTTGTCAACAAGATTGCATGTCGTAGAGATTACGATGATCCTGCTTCCTTGACAAAACCAACTTGGATCTCCGGCTAGTGAATTGATTTGTTTGAAATCACTAACATCATCAAGGATAATGAGAACTCTCAGATTATTAAATCGGTGCCGGAGAAATTTGGTACCTTCCTCAATATCTTTGAGTCTACATTCTCTCTTTAGGAGGCTCCAAATTAATTTCTTTTGGAGAGATTGGAGTCTCTCTTCCTCAACCATTTTACGGATATCTTTAAGGAAGCTCTTACCTTCGAAGAGATGATGGATTTTGTTGTAGACAACCATGGCAAGAGTGGACTTACCAATTCCTGGAAGGCCCGATATCTCAACTACACGTTTTCCCATCAGGGTTTGCCCATCAATTACTTCTCCATTTTCATAGTGAACAGCTAGTTTTTTCATCAGCTTTTGCACAGGGCAATCCATCCCCACTAAATCTACTGGCACATATAAGTTGTAACATCCTGAAAATCGACTCCATTTTTGGATTTTATAAAATGGCGATATTAGTCGAAGGCCTGGTCAGTACAAATTTTCCGAATTGTGTGTTCGTGGGATAATGGATTACAGAGAGGCGTCAATAGGAAATGATTCGCGTATGACTCGCAATTTCGATCAGGAACGAATCCTTCGACCATGAGGACCTGGGCGAGAACGATATCCTCTAAGTACTAGATTATTAAGGAAATGGAAATAAATCGATTCGGCAGAAGTACGAAGTCGAACTATGGGTGATTTATGCCTGACTTTGATACGAACTATGAATGACGTTAAATCGAATCATTTTCATCTGGTACTTGGGATTATCAATTGAGCCCCTAGGATCACACGACAATCGAGGGATGTCCCTAACTTGAGAATTAGCGTAAACATGGATTAAAGAATGGATGACCACAGGTTAAATGTGAGAAAAAGTCCTAAAGGGGCGCTCGATAATCCAAATTGTACTACGGTCGCAATCGACTCAATTTAGCCCCGATTTTTAATCCGATTTTGGAAACCGACTTCTTAGTGATATTAGGACTAAATATTTGGACGACGCCTCATTTATTTTGGAATTTTTCGTTGGACGCAGAAGTGTCGGGAAAGGGGAAAATTGGACCGGATTTCGGGCCCGCGGGTGGGCCGGCCCAAGACCAGTGGCCCAATGGGCCTTGCGCTCATCCAGCCCAGCCCAAAGAGGGCCCGAGATGGCCCATTCTCCTCTCCCTCCTCAGCCCATGGGCTTCTCTCTTTTGGCCTTTTGCTTTTGTGCCCAAGTGGGCTTAGTTTATGCTTGTTTTTGCTTTGTTTTGATTGGTTCTTCAACAAGTGGCTTGCCCACTTGCCTTGGCCCTTATCCAAGTCTTCAGCAGCCCCTTCTCTCTCCTCTTTCTCCCCCAAAATTCGTGCAGCAGCCAGCCTTGTCTCTCTCTCCCTTTTTCTCTTCCTTTTCTCTTCCATTTTTGCTGTTTCTTGCTGTCCTTGCTGTTTTCCAGCCCAAAAACCTCCTTGCCACCGACACCGGAGCCGCCACCACCGCCCAAAATGTAGTCCCGGAAGTTAGGAAGCCATCCGCACACCCCCGGTCACCCCCGGTCGCCCTAGACTGCCCATTTTGGCCTTTTCAGCACTGCTGGTCAGTTCTGTGTGAACAGTGACCAGCACTATTTTTGGCCCGTTTCAGCCACCGTTTGTCGTTTGTTGTCGTCCCCGAGCTTACCCCTTGTAGCCCTCATTCCCCTCTACGTGCTAGTGTCACCGGATTTCTGATCCAAGTAAATTAACTTCCTAATCCTTGTTTAGGGGCTAATCTTGCTTAGGGGTTAATTAGTGTATTTGTGTGTTTGTGATTAATTAAGCTTGATTGGTTGATTAGGCTGGTTAATTAAGGCTGACTAGGGTTAGTTAATTGACCATAGTTAGTAATAAGGTAACTAAGGTTAATTAATTAAAGTAACCATGGTTAGTTTTAAAAGTAACTAAAGTTAAAAGTTAATCATGGTTATGTTGGATTAACTAGGGTTGAGTTAATTTGTTAACTGTAGTTAAGTTTATTTATTTATATTTATTTATTTAATTTCGGACGAATTTACTATTCACAAATTACTGTTCACGATTACTGTTCACAACACTATTCATACAAAAGCAAATTTTGGTTTCAAATTGATGTGTTCTTGGTTGTTATGCCTTCTTGAAGTGCCGATTGTTAATTATATGTGTGAATAATGATGAAATGCATGATCGAAGATCGAGTGGAAGTGAAAGTGTTTGATTTATTGAGTTATTCCCGAGAATTAGGAAATGTACGTGATTGTTGATTGGTTGAATTTGGAATTTTGGAATTTTGGAATTGTCGAGTGATACCGCATGACATATTGCATGGGTTATCTAAAATGGCATATCGCATGAGCATGAACGATGTTGCATTCATGACAGAGCAAAGGTATAAATGGATTGCTTGATGATATGTTGCATGATCACATTAAGAGAGGGAACCTGGTATTGCTGGAAGACCGCCAATCCTTATGGGGTTGTGCCACAGCTAGTGGGTCACCTGACTTCGATCAGTTACTTGACAGGGAGGGGTTCTATGTGGGATTGCGGTAGTAGGCGGGTCCCAGGCCTTTGTCAGTTGCGGGACTACGGTAGTAGGCATGTCCTATACTCCTTCAGGAATGCCATCTTGGGAGTGAGCCCTTGATGTCGCCGTGCCTTGAGGTAAAGAGGACGAAGCTGGCTTAGTCAGGAACCGCCAATCATAAGATTGTGCCATGACCCAGGAGGAGGGGTCGTAATAATTGGAGCATGTGTAGGTGTGAGGCATGAGAAAGCTGTATGCAATGCTCTGATTATTCGCATGCTCTTAATGTCGTGATGAGTTAAATAATAGTTTCTACATGTCACTTGTGCCAAGGCCAGGTAGGATCACTTGTGGTTGTGTCTGCTTATTGAATTGTCCTATGCTTTTGATTCTCTCTGTATTGTGCTAACTGCTAGATTAGGTTGTATGTTAAACTCTTGAGGCGAGTGAAGTTCCTAACCGGGGCTTAGGACTTTAACTTGCTGAGTTTATCTTAACCCATCGTGGTTAACCTTTTCAGGCCCTAAATGATGCAATACCCAAGGATCGAAGAGAGCGATCCCTCCGAGGCCAGCGAATAGACACTTGTATAGTGTTAGGTTAGCCAAGCCGATCCCTTTTGAGTAGGCCTCAGTTTGTTGCCTGTAGTAAGGCGTGTATGTATTTGCTGGTGTGCTGGCTAATCTTCAGATATATAAAAATGGTGTTGTCTTTCCTTTGCTGCTATTGTTGCTATCCATGTTGTTTGGTTTGGGAATTGTTCGTTTCCGCATGTGCATAATTACAAGATAAAATGAATTGGTTGACGACAGTACCTGAGACATCATACAATTAGATCTCAAGTGAAATGGGGTTGCCACGAGCTCGAGAGTTGGGGCGTGACATAAGTCATCATTCCTCAACAGCTGGCGAACCTTGGAAACAACCTCATCTATAAGTTGAGGCTCCCTGCCAATTGGAAAAGAAGGAAAGAGTAGATGTGAAAAGGAACAATTGGTCGGTTAATACACCATGCAAAAGAAAACATGCATTGGCTATTTTCTTTCTTCAATTTCATACTACATCACTGCTATTGGAGAAGTCGAAAAAGCATCAAAATCTTGATTTCCACTTACCCGTAAGTGAAGTTCTCCAAATCCCATCCTTGCTTTTCTAAAACAGTGTGCAGTGGGGGTAAGTATACTAGGAGTGCCATTACTTTCGTATGACGCTCACTTTGGTGCCAAAACTTTTTTTTCGCTCACTTAAGTGCCAAATCGGAGCAAAATCGTTCACTTGAATGCCATTTCGCCGGAAAAGCTGATGTGGCAGCCGAAATACTAACGTGGCAGCCGAAAATAATATTTTAATTGATTTTTTTTATTTTTTTTTGTTTTTTTTTATTTTTTTTTAAGGCCGACGAGGGCCACCATTGACCCTCGCCAGCCGTGGAACCCTTGCCCAATTTGGGCGAGGGGGTCCTCACCGTTAGCCGCGAAGGCCTTGGGTGAGGCCGTTGTGGCCTCCTCGCGGCTGCCGAGGGCCATTGCGGCCTTGCCTAGGGCCAAATCTAGGCAAGGGCCGCTTGGTCTTCGCCGTCGCCATTGTAGGTGAGGCCGTCAATGGCCTTGCCGGCCTCACCCAAGGCCTTTGCAGTGGACGGCGAGGGGGCCCTCACCCAATCTGGGCATGAGTTTGGCGGCCAGCGAGGGTCAACGGTGGTCCTCGTCGGCCTTAAAAAAAGAATTTAAAAAAATCAAAAAAACCAAAAAAAATATTAAAATATTATTTTTCAGCTACCATGTTAGCATTCCGGCGGCCACGTCAGCTTTTCCGGCGAAGTGGCACTCAAGTGAGCGAAAAAAAAGTTTTGGCACCAAAGTGAGCGCCGTACAAAAATAATGGCACTCCTGGTGTCCCAACCCCGTGTGCAATGCCTTCTTCCAGTCGTCTATACGCATTGAAGTCTCCTCCAAGGTCGCATGAGTGTAGGACTCCTGATAACTCCCCTCCTGTTTGTTGACTACTGAAGGGCTGACGTCATAGAAAATGGGCATGATTATTCTTTCACACTCCATCATTTTTGCCACCTCCTTCAGACAACATTTACTGGAAGTGAAATCTTTGGAGAAGATGGGAATACATATGTCCATGCACCTGATCACTTAAAGATCTTAAGCATGATCTCTTCTCCGACCTCAATCCCATCATAATCAATAAATGTATCGATCCCTGAATCAATGAGGCCTCGGTAGAGAAATCGAATGAAGTCCTTGCGAACATCTCCTCCTCTGAAACTTAGAAAGATTTCGTAGCAGCAAACATTGGGCCATGTAGTAGATAGACACCTCAGGTGGTTCTTGCTGAAATCCATCAGTGAAAAACTCAAGAAAAGGCGTAAAGACCAGATCTTTCGTCAGACGGGTGACAACCGGGAGATTGCTCAAGGAAGAGAAGAAGCTAACAGACCTGCTCCAGTCTAAAGAAGCTTACAGACCAATGCTATGGAATCTTGACTTCGAGTACAAGGTACTCCAATCCTGGAGTGACATCTCTTGGTAAATATATTACAATCTGTCCATTTCTTTTAACCGTTGATTCCTACTAAACATAAATAGTTTGTCATTTGTAGGAGACAATTTTATGTGTAATAAAAGCACTCATTGGTATTTGAACATGTTATTTATGGTGATATCTCCTTTTTATGAGTGTAATATTGATGAAAATCGATCGACCAAACTAAATAAAGGTTAATTAGCACCCAAAGAAAAAGACAAACAAGAGGAAAAAAAATTAAAAAGGAGAAGTTTTAAAAAAAATCAGACAAAATAGTTTTTTAAATTGAAAGAAGGGGAAAAAAACAAGGGGTGGCTGGGCAGTGGCAATCACCACCAACTCCAGCAGGGAACTTGACATTCGCTTAAGATGAATGTAACTAATTTCTACAAGTTTTTAGGACTTTTAACTCAGTGAGATGTTCCATAGCTAGTTCAACCAAACCCACTCAAGTAAAATGATTCAATAGATGGGACTTGAACCGAGAAGATACCACTAAATCAACATGTTCTTAGCTAGTTTCGTCTTCAAGTACCAGAGGGCAATCTTATAAGGTGTTTTGCCTAAGATAAAACTGCAATATATTAGTTTTCGAAACACAATAATGAAGTTTGACAAGAAAAAAGTACAATAATGAAGAGAGTAATTTACCCAATCCTTGAGGCAGACTTCATTTGATCATTTGGGAACATTTTTTTTTTTAAGGTAGTGGTAATTTTTTTTTCAAATATTTTGCTTTTTTGATGACCAATATCTTATTAATTCATAAACAATTCATCCATTTTCCCACATAGACTTCTTTTGGTCATTTTATATAATTTATCTTCGTGGTGATATTTTTATTAATTTACAGGCCGATCGTCTCATTAAAATATTTTATGCTTCTTTTTTTTTTTCAAAATTCGCAAGAAAATATTACATATAATTGCATTACCACTACACTTATTCAATAGTCCACTTGTTATGTGACACGTATAGACATGGCCCCTCCTATTTAGAAGTCTCCCTTCCCTTAATCGACAATCATCCAACTTTATCACCCCCTTCTCTCTCTCTCTCTCTCTCTCTCTCTCTCTCTCTCTCTCCTCTCTAGGTTGGTATTCTTTTCGGCGGAATCTCCAATTCTTTGCCCAAGAAACCTTAAATCCTTCTCTGCCCTTCAACTCAGATCGAAGATACCTCCGCCCCTCGATTGATTTCCCCAGAAATTTCACTCCTTAACCTTAACCTTAAATCTCTCAGACCCACCAGCCAGGTTATTCTTTTCCCACACCAAAGTTTCCCTTTTTCTGTTCCCATTCCATTCTCGTCTTCCTCCTTGCCCTCAGTCTCTTGTTTCTCGTGCCGTTTGATGGGTACTTCTCAAGTTTCCTCTTTCAGGATTGTTATTCGTCGGTGTCCGATATTGGAGTTCCCTGCATAGATTTGTTGGGTTCTTTTGGAAATTTTAAGAGAAAATATTGGAGAGAGCAGAGCGGAGTAGTGCAGGGCGGAGGCTCCGGCGTGATTCGTCGGACGAGAGAGCTGTTGTGAGTCGGGAGGTACAGAGAGAGAAGAATCGCCAGTCGGGAGGGAGGGAGAGAGAGCGGAGCGTGAAGACTGGAGAGAAGGCAGAGAGACTTTAAAACAGGTGAGTCACGTAGTCACGTGTCGCACGGTGAGTGGACAAACCAAGAGCGTCTTTGACAAAGTGTGCCGGTGGCTTTCACTTCATCTTCTTCCCTTCGTACACTGTGAAGCAAGTGAGCCAATGATGACATGCATGTCTTGCATCCATCGAATGGTTACGCTTCGACATCGTGTCCATGGGTTTTATTTTCCTTTGAAAGTTTCCTTTCCAATCTCGTAATTTTTCTCTATTGATCATTTAAAATATATTCTGTTCGGTAATGGTTAGTTTTTATTAATTCTCATATGCTCAACTCATAAAAACAATGAAATTGTCAAGCTTTGGCAGTTTGCTTTTATAATAATCTATAGCGGCAATGACGTGCAAATGGGGTCTATTAAATTACCGAGGCTGATATTTCACAAGTTTCTCTGGAATGTGGTTGGAGACGACATTCGAATGTCTGGGGTGCTTCTGCTTCTATGGTCCCCTAAAAAAAGAACAAGGACCCATAACCTAGAGTTCTTTAAAAAATTTGTGGTAATGTACTTGAAATCATCCCAATGGTTGTCATGCCTTCATGTAGTAATTTAACTTCATCAGTTGTGACGATTGTAGGCCAAAGCCATGGAATCATGACCTCAAGCAAGAGTATTCCAATGAGCAACCCACGTGACATATCTCGGTAAATATATTACGATCCGTCCAATTCTTTAACTGTTGATTCCTACTAAGCATGATATTTTGTCATTTGTAGGAGACAATTTTATGTGTAATAAAAGCACTCATTGGTATTTAAACATGTTATTTCTAGTGATATCTTCTTTTCACAGGTATAATATTGATGAAAATTAATCAACCAAACCGAATAAGGGTTAATTAGCACCCAAAGAAAAAGACAAACAAGAGGGAAAAAAATTAAAAATAAATTTTAACAAGAAATCAGACAAAATAGTTTTAAATTTGAAAATTAGAAGGGGAAAAAAAACAAAAAGGAGTGGCTGGGCAGTGGCAATCACCGCCAACTCCAGCAGGGAACTTGACCGTTGCTTGAGATGCACATAAGTAGTTTCGATTAATTTTTAGGATTTTTAACTTAGTGAGATGAATTCCATATCTAATTCAACCCAACCCAACCCAACTCAAGTAAAATGAGTCAATACATTAGATAGGACTTGAACCAGGAAGATACCACTAGATCAACATGTTCTTGGCGTGTTTTGTCTTCAAGCACCGTAGGGCAATCTTATAAGGTAGTTTTGCTTAAGATAAAGCTGCAATATATTGGTTTTCAAAAGCGCAATAAGGAAGAGAATAATTTACCCAATCAATGAGGCAGACTTCATTTGGTCATTTTAGAACTTTTTTCTTGGGTGGCAGTCATTTATTTGCAATTGTTGGCTTTTTTGATGACCAATATCTTATTAATTCATAAACAAATCACCACAAACTTCTTTTTGGTCATTTAAATAATTTATCTTTAGTAGTGGTGATGATTTTTATTAATTTGCATGTCACCCACCTCCTGAAAGTATGTTGTCTTTTTTCCAATTTGGAAAAGAGGGAAGATGGCACGGCTCTACTTCGTCTTCTACCTTTTGTGCACTGTGGAGTGAGTGAGGGAATAATGAGGGTGAAAAGCCTGTTGGCTTGGCATTGGCATTATGCATCGACTCGTTTGACTTGGACATCGTGTCCATCTTGGTTTTATTTTCCTTTGAAATTACCTTATCTTCAGCACTCTTAGTCACTTTCATCAATCATTCTCACTCTATAATTCGTAAATGGGTGATAATCACTGTATATTTTAATATTCCTCGAACAATTGTAAGTTGAGAATATTATAAAATGAGTAATTTTTCTTGAAGATTTGTTAAATAATAATTTTTTTTTGGGAAACTTCTTTTCTCCTAAATTAACAACTCAGATTGAACGACTAGCAAGGCAAACCCGGACCATTATTTGCAAACCCAGGTAAGAGTGGAAACGGGATGAGGAGAGATTGAGGTGAAGGCAGAATCAAGTATGGCTGCATTCTGTAGGCAGCAAAAGGAGAAGAGGCGAAAGATGAACTAGCAAGGCTGAATCAAGATATTATAAAGTAGAGGTTGAATAAGTATGGCTGAATCTGCCGGCGATAATCGGAAATTACTCGAAGATGAACCAACGAGGCTGGATCAAAGTAAAGGGAAACATAGCAAAGATGAACCAGTAGGGCTGAATCAAGATATGATAGGGGCTGGATCAAGTACGGCTGAATACGCTGGCACAAAAAGGAGAAGATCCCAAGTTGAACAAGAGAGGCCTAATCAAGATATGATAAAATTAGAGGTGGAATCAAATTATGATGTGTTCTTAAGTTCAGACCTTGATATCAATAGATTTGCCCATGACCTCTATAGCCGCTTGACAGCTGAAGGAATTCGCGTATTCAAAGATGATGAAATCCTAAATACTTCCGGAGAGTTTCTGCTATCGGTCTCCAAGATTTACGTACCTATTTTTTCCAAATACTACACTGGTAACAGTCGATTCCTTGACATGCTCGCACTTATGGTACAACAAACGTATAGTTCAGGTGGGAAGAAAGCGATCCTACCCGTTTTCTACGATATGGATGTGCCGCTGGAAATAACGTCACTGTATAGAGACGCCCTGGGCACGTGGACTAAGAATTATGGCCCTGATAAAGTGGAGTGGTGGATGAAGGCTCTTGTGGAGGCTGGTAAATTCAGGAGATGGCAACTAAGCTCAACTAGAAGGTACATTACACATGTCTTCTTCTTCTCTCCTTGGTTTCCTCTGATTTTTTTGCTTAATCAACCAAGATATTGTTGAGAATGTCAGAAAAAGGGAACTCAACAACCATTTCCCAGCATAAAAAGCAAATATTGGTCAACTCTGATGTACCCTTAATCGATCCCGTTTACACCACATATCTCAATTTGGCTCAGTGAACTCTCTTTAAAAGTTCTTTCTATTTCATCCACATGATCCCATCATTCTATAGCTCAACCCATCGTTGAGTGATATTTTACCTCAATGGCAAAAGTCCATTGGTCAAACTAAATACTTGATGCAATGGCTTTATCCAGTCGTTCATACAATTACTAAATATCAGCGTAGTATGTTTAATATATCTTCGCATTAGGTAAATCATATTGTGCAGTAAAGCATCAGTGATCTTTTAGCACATCCAAATTGTTGTTTCATTATGTAGTGTGTTGGGTGGTAGGTCCTTAGATTGCATCCTTTGATGGTTTGAAACTAAGATTTTTACTGCCTTGACAGTGAAGGGGCACTTATCACAGACATCGTTGGAAATATTTTGTATAAGCTGATGATGGAGCAACATTATGAGTTTGAAGATCTATCCACCGGTGATAATCCCATGCCATACTATGGGACCTTGGTATATTTCTTTCCTCTTATTCTGCTCTATTCTCGAGTACTCTCTCCTGAAGGTTCTACCTGTTGAGGAAGTTAGTTTCAGCTTAAGTGTGTTTTACATCATATAAATGAAAAAATCTAATCGCCAAGAAATATTTTTACATGTTAAAGTTGTTGTAAAGTTAGAATATAATAGGAAAAAATAGGCAAACACATGAACTGAAACTCCTGGAGAATGCAAGTCATCATCCAAACTCTGAAGTTGCTTGCATATACTTCAATTTTTCAGTAGCTAATCACCCTTGCAAGAATAATTTTTACAAAGAATTGTGGGGCAACTCTACACTTCATAATCATCATTTGTTAAATTCCCCAAAGATCATATCTTGGATTACTGGCTTGATGATCTTGAGTAGAGTAGCTGGATGTATAGTAATTGTCATTTTAGACCACCATATGTTACTACACTATTCTTTTTATTACACAAACTGATGGCAGAGTTGCTATTAAGTTCACAATACTAGTGATTCAAGAATAGTTACCCACCTTTTATTTGTTAAGGAGAGTTGATGCATCAAAACAGATTTTACTAAAACTATACTATTAGAAATATTTGTATATTATATTGATCGCTTTTGTATCTTCTGGAATTCTGAAACAACTAAGTCACCTTTTTGCATGTCCCCATTGCCATAGCCTTATGCAGCTGCCACCTTTAGCGTATGTCCTATTAGCTTCTTTGCCACTTCTAATAGTTCAGCATATTAGAGCACTGGCAAACTTCTTATGGCTCTTCATTTTCCTTTGGTTTGATGGAGTCTGAAGTGAAGTTGATCTACACAATTGTTGATGAAGTGGTTAGTAGTCTGAATTCATTGCTTCCGATACACTTAATGGTTATGGTGCCACGAATCATCTTATCCAGTAAAACATTATGACTTAAAACGAACTAGCTCTCAATGATGTGCCCTTTATTCGGAGAAGGATTGTTAGTATTAGAGGAGAAACTAAACAGAGTCAAAGTCTCTGGCAAATTGCTATAAATGAAGATAGAAATATTGGGATTGGAGAATCAATAGATAAACGGTGTTTAAGCAATAGAAACATAGAGATGACATGCCAAATTAGAAACTTTCTTTGCACGACAGGAAACTCACACATTTGCATTTATAAAAAGTAGAGGATATTGTTGCTCTCATTGTTCCTGGAAAGTGAAAACTTCCAATCAATTGTTGTGATTGATAGTTTGCACTTTAAGAAGGAAATTTGCCATGAGATAGGCTAATAATATCACTTAGGGAGGAGTTTAAATAGGTGATTTCAATAAACTTGATAAATTATTGCGGAATTAAAATAGTCAATTTGATTGAAGCATGACTAAGTAAAATAGAGTGTTGATATGATCAGATGCAGGTTATATCAAGTAGTGCAACTAGTGAATATGATCAAAGAGATAGAGAATAATGCACTCACAATTATAGTAGTTCGGTTTGATGTAAGCCTATGTCTACTCTCCCACATTATTAGCCTTTTGACTGAATTAACCTTCTTGAAGTTACATTAGAATATACTGCTTATACTTAAGCACTTCTCTCAAAGCTAGTGCTGCTTATACTCAAGCTCATGGGACTCATTATCTCACACCTAAACACAATTTATAACACTACCAACGCTTCTCGAAAGATTACAATTTGAATCTCGTAAAAGACAAATGTAAAATGTAAAGCTCTCTCTAAATTTAGATTTATGAACTCTTGATTCCCTATACCCTACATTGCTTTAGTCTTCTTTTATACTTCTTAGCATCCAATCTTCCCTTTGGACAATCTTGAGAAGGATCTATCTCCAAACTAGCCATGAGACAATTGTTGATAAGATCAATTAGCTGTTGAAGATAAGCAATCAAAATTCCTGTAGATTTGGGGGAGAATTAACAAAAAATCCTAAACTTATTACCTAAATGTCACGACCTACTTCTCCTGTCCCAAAGGCTAATAGCTGGCTAAGGGTTCGGCTTAGCCTGGGCTTTCCCAAACCCACCAATTCATAATCATAATTAGTTTTGGGTATATTGACTAGAAGCCTATTGAAAGAATTATTTTATTTCTGCATAACTAGAGAAACTACGATTATGGGCTTGAGTACACTAGTTAATCGCTAATAGCCTTTCGATTTCTAATCTTGTTTAAACATCAAGTAAAGCATTTATGCAGCACTTATCCCCATGACGAATTCTAGGATTTGATTCCTAACTAGACTGAGGAATTAGACATTCATACATTACAAAAGGCATTTGTGGAGAAAACTAATCAAAAACTACTTTTGGGCTTTTTTCTGATTATTTTTTTGTCTTTTATATTAAAATAATATATTATTATTATATTATTAAAAAAAAAAGGACCTGGGTCGGGTCTCCGGCTTCGACTTGGGTCAGGACTAGCTCGGCGCAAGGCTTGGGCTCCAGAGTTTAGACCTCTCGGTTGGGTTGGGTCCAACTCGCTACCTCGGTTCACATGGCCCAAGTGAGAAACCTGCAAACAAAAAGGAAAAACAAGCCCACATAACAAACAAGATCCAGGCCCGGCTCATCCTTGCCACACCTGGCAACCAAGGCTCCGCGTGGCAACGTTTCTGTTCTCGGGAACAGTTTCTGTTCAGAAACGTTTTTTTTTTGTTTCTATTCCCGAGAACAGTTTTTGAGCATTTGAAGACGTTTGGCAACTGAATTTTTTTTTTCCAAGAACAGAAATAAGTTTGGTAAAAATTTCCAATTTTTTGATTCTTTTAATTTTCTTTTTTCTTTTTCCTTTTTCTTTTTTTTCCTCCTTGTTGGCTGTCGCCGATGAGGCTCCGGTGAGCTCGCCAGAGCTTTGCCAGGCCACCGGCAAGACTAGGCCTCACCCAGATCTGTGAGGCCGAGCCTTGCCGATGGTCGGGCGAGGCTCGGCCTCGTCCAGATCTACGGGGCCAAGGCTCGCCAGTGGCCAGGCGAGGCTCGGCCTCGCCCAGATCTGTGGGGCCGAGGCTCGCCCGGCCTGGCGTCACCTGGGTGAGGCTGAGCCTCGCCCAAATCTGCTGGGCTGAGCCTTGCCCAGCCTGGTGCCGCTTGGGCGAGGCTCGACCTCGCTCAGATCTGCGAGGCCGAGCCTCGCCGGTGGCCAGGCGAGGCGAGGCTCACCAGTGGCGGCTGGGCAAGGCTCAGCCTCACCCAGATCTGCGAGGCTGAGCCTCGCCGGTGGCTGGGTGAGGCTCGCCTGGCCTGGTGTCGCCTGGGCGAGGCTTCGGCGAGCTTGCCGGACCTCACCCTGGCTTGGTGAGGCGGCGGCGAGCTCGCCGGACCTCGCCTAGCAGCTCGCCGGCGGCGGCAATGGGGCGGCTGAGGGGTGGGAGAAGGAAGAGGAAGAGGAAGAAGAAGAAGAAAAGGGAAGAGAAAGAAAAAAGGAAAAAAAGTGTTTCTAGAAATTGTTCCCGAGAACAAGAAACAACTTTTTCTTGTTTCTGATTTCTACTCCAAATCTGTTCCGGGAAACAAATTTGTTTCTGGGAACAAAAAATTTACCAAACGCGTTTCTTTTCCTGGAAACAAAAAATCTGTTCTCGGGAAAAAAAAAAACAGAAACAAGTGTTCCTGGGAGCATTACCATGCAGGCCCCAACCCTACGTGAATACGACCTGCGCCCAATCCGGTTCACGACCTGGATTGCATCTGCCAGCGCTCGTTTCCTCTCCGCAGCGTGTCCGGGATGGCCGAAACGAATGGTGCCGCTCGCCGAGGCCGAACTACACGTCCGCCCTGGCAATGCATCAGCCGGCTTGGCCCGAAGACACGCACACCCTCGGTCACTGCACTTCAGCCGGTCACGGCGTCGCCGGTGTTCCTGACCGAATGAAGACAGAACGACAATGGCGACATATAGATCTCGTTGAGGCATTCCGTCGAATTCGTGGTGTGTGCGGCTGGATGAGGGGTTCCCAGCGCGAACTGGCTTGATGCCTAGTAAGCCAGATTTACCTAATAGATTTTTCCGTAAATGAGTATCTCGTTTCTTTAGCCTAAATGGGATGCGTGGAGTGAATAATTGTGTTAGAGGAACTTCAGTGGAGGTCATCTTCGACAACATATCTATTCTATCAGCTAAACATTAGTTACAACATCTCAACTAGCAAGGCATGTGATTGATTTGCGGGCACATTCAAAGCACATGTTTCAGAGAATGGCGTTATCATCTGGAACTTACAGTACCTCTGTATATTTCGTCACTTCTTTACCAACTTCTTCTAAATTTAAGTACCTTTACAGGAGCTTGAAGACAGGCAAAAATCAAAAATTATGGAATTGTTGGAACTGGAAGCGAATGACATACGAGTTGTTGGCATCCATGGGAGAGATGGCATTGGAAAGACTACTCTTGCCAATATCATATATGACCAAATATGCCTTCGTTTTGACGCTTGCAGTTTTCTTGCAGAGATTGAACAAACAACGGAGCAACCTGGTGTTGTTCGGTATCTTCAAACTATGTTGATCTTTGATATTTTGAAAAAAGAGTATGAGGTTGCTTCTGCTTTCAAAAGAGTACGATATTTGAAAGAAATATTTAGGAATATGAAAGTTCTCATTGTTCTCGATGATGTGGAAAGTGAGTCCCTCCTCAAGGAATTTGTAGGGGCTAAGCTTGATTGGTTTGGTCCGGGAAGTAGAATAATTGTCACCTCAAAAGAAGGGAGAGTCTTTCAAGACTTTGCTGCTCGAGGGTTGGCTCATATTTACGATGTTATTCCGATGGATGTTAATCTAGCTTTCAACATTTTATGGCAGCATGCAACCGAAGAGATAAATGTTAATCTAGCTTTCAACATTTTATGGCAGCATGCAACTGAACTACGTTCTTATGTTAAAATTGCAATCGAAATAGTGAAGGCTGCAAAGGGACTTCCACTACTTCTCAAAGTTTTTGGCTATTTTTTGAACGGTAAAGGACTAAAAGACTGGGTTGAGTTTAAAAATCTCACACAACAATTTCATGAAGATCCCCAGAAGATTCTGCGCATATTTTATGATGCATTAGATCAACAGCAAAAGCTGATGTATCTTGATATTGCATGTTTTCCCCCGGATGTGGATTATGGGATTGCCTCATGTATGTTGCATCATTATGTTTATCCTCATGATAAAATGAAGGTCCTTCATGAGAGGTGCCTAATAACAGTGAAAAAAAGAAAAATAGTCATGCACAGCATGCTAAGGTTCCTTGCCAGGAAGATTATTCGTGAAGGTTTCCATGATCCTGGAACAGGTGTTGGATGGTACCTTCCTGCCATAGCCCAGGACACGAACGAGGGAAAAAAGGTATGTCGGGAAAAAAAGTAGCATATAGGCCTCAATTTGTTTTTTGATTTCCTTTCATGGATGAAGCATTTTATTTATCCCATGGGAGTTTAGGCATCCATGGCAATTATTTTATTGTCTGAATACTTCCACATGTTTCTCTACTTGACTTTTGTGGTCCATCATACAGGAAACCAACCACCTTAATACTGAAGAGGCAGGCTATGACATCCCGCCGAACACGACATTTCTCAGCTTGGGTGACGCCAATATCGGGGGACACTTTGCAGATGCCTTATTGAACGTTCGGTGGCTTCATTGGCAAGGGTGCCCTCGAGATGCGATCAATATTCATTTAGAGAAAAATGAGAACCTAGTTATTCTCGATCTTTCATGGAGTAAGGTTACAGAATCCTGGGAAGGTTGGAAAAGAATTAAGGTGGGTTTGTAGCTCATTTGTTGTTGTGTTCGTGTTGACCTTTAAGTAAATTGAGATTTCTACGCCATCTGAACTTTTTCCCCTGTTTTGCAGATGGAGCGTTTGAAAGTCTTGAATCTTACAGGTTGTGTGGACTTATTGGATACCCCCAGCTTCTCTTGTTGCCCAAATTTGGAGTTACTGATCCTTGAGCGATGTTCTCGATTCGTTCATTTAGATCCTTCAATTAATGATTTGAAGCTCTTAGTTACCCTGAATTTGAAGTTCTGCTCTGAACTTAGCATGTTGCCTGTGGAGATGGCTGGAATGAATGCTTTGAAAGAGCTCCTCATTGATGGCACTTCCATACGAGAACTTCCTGAGTCGATAGGCAAGTTGGTTCGACTGCAAATTCTTAGTGCCACTAATTGCTTCTCATTGGCTCGCATTCCTGGTTCAGTTTGTGGACTTGAAGCTCTTTCAGAGCTAGCCATGGATGATGGGAAATTTCTTGAACTGCCCGAGTCACTTGGAAACTTGAGGGAACTTAGACGCTTGTCTTTGAGGAGTTGTCGTGGGCTAGGAAAGCTTCCGGAATTCAATAGCATATGGGAAGACTTTTTCGGATACTCATTAGAAGAGTTGGACATTTCGGGTACAGGTATTTTGAGATTGCCGGATTCAACTAAAAAACTGAGGAGGTTGAGAGTGCTGAAAATGGATTCTTGTTTCTTAAGAGAATTTCCTGATTACATTGGAGACTTGATATCCCTGGAAGAAATTACATTTTCTGGTGCAGGAGTTTGGAGGGAGTCATCCCCCCCAGTATTTCGAGATTACATTTTCTCAAAGAACTGAGGCTTCGGGGTACTCGTATATCCTCCCTTCCACCACAAATCGAGTATTTGCATGGGCTTCAGACTCTGGATTTGCTAGACTGCGATCTTCTCCAAGAGTTCCCTATTTTTTGCCCTCCTGACCTAAGTAACCTCTTTGTCAATCCAGACTTGAAGCAAAAAATGGTAGAACGTTCAGAATACCGCTCTTGGTGGCATTTATTGGAATAAATAATACAGTGTTGTCATTTGTCGTGGTTAGTAGGGTCAATTACATTACGCCCATGGCAATTTAGAGTTGTGTCGGCCTACTCTGTTCAATCGAACATCTTCCCCTCTTTCTTATATTTCTATTTTTCATCTCAATCTGGTGTATATGTTCCGATTTAGCATAGTCATGAATTCAATGATTGTCAGTAATATTGTCTTAGCAAGTACGATAATCCAACAATACACGTGCACTGAATTAGAGAAAATGCTCAGCTCATGTCGTTGAAAATTGAACCGTAGGGGAATGCATGTTGCACGATAGTACCGAATTTTGAGAAATCCAATTTTCAATTGGACTCTCTCATAATAAACTCATTTTAAAAGTTTCAACTAACCCATTTTCCAAGTAGTTAATTAAAAATATAGGTCAAAATATGAGTCATCGACCCATTTTGCCACCTTTACTTTATTTTCTCAGTTAATCCCATGAAAGTATTTTATCTAGTAAGAAGATTGAGCAAGAGGGAAAATCGAGGTGTCAATTGGGTCGATAGATTATTAACACCTAAATTTTGGTAACGCGATTAGCTATTTATATTGAATAAGAAAACTAGGAGTCGACTTCACCCCTAAGAAAATGAAATAATAAAATAAAAGTGTCACTCGCGTTATTCACATTTGCATTTTCTTTTTTTCTTTTTAAGTCATCGCATGACTTCCCTACGATGCTATCATTGACTAATACATGGACAAGCGCATGTGGGATCATCTCCCATAGATAGCTGGCCGTTCACGAGCTCTTTATCTCGGTCAATAATTCAAAAGGAAAGAAAGGCAATTGCCATCGGCAAATCGATAATATCCCCAGCTTGAGGGGAAACAGCGGAATTTGGTAATGCTAAAGAGATCAATTCGGTGGGAATTTGAAAATGGGCTGGCAAAACGGAAGAGGATCTTGGAGATGGGATGAAGGCTTGGATTTCGGTGAGCGATCAAGAGAAGATAACGAGGCAATTAGAGATTGTGCCACTGAATTTTTCCAAAGGAAGAAGATCTAAATCAGCGGATATGATCTCTTTCCCCATAATTACATCTGGGCTGTTAGGAGATTTTTCCAAAAGAAATAAGATATCATCTCACAGTTGTTAAGAGGTTTGAATGAAAAGTTGTAATCAGCATCTAACATCCCCGGGCATCAACGTTTCAAGAGCAAACTTCTCCGCGGTTGCTCTCCTCCGCACTCCGCCCCCCCACCACCAGTCCGCAAGCCAAGCCACCATATCGTCCTCTCCATCTGCCACGTTGCCCCGACGAGGTCGTTCATCTCATCAATGCCGACGTCAGCTCCGCCACTTCTCCACCTTGCTCAGCCGTGACTTCCAGGTGCAGTGACAGACACGATGTCAGCCCGCTGACAAGACTCGTGAGCAGCTCGGCCGAGAAGTCCAGTGAATCCGGCCACGGCCAGTGATCTCAGCAGGTCTTCTAGAACTCCTTCGAAGCCTTCAGGTTTCCCAGGAGCATCATGGCACCGATGGTCAGTTAGGGCCGTTGGTGATTGTCTCTGGCGTTTCCAGCAAACATCCATCCTCGCCATTACGTTCAAGAGCCGCTAGTTGCCCGGCAAGCCCCTTCTGCAAATCTCGGCATTGAAAAATGGTCGTCTTTTTTCGCTGCCATAGCTTTGCCGGCAAAACTCTCTTGCCAATAACCACCAGAAGACGTCGCACCTTACCTCGCCTCGATTGTCTTAGGTTAATCCTTTCTCAAGGTAAGCCGGGTTTGTCTAAATTCATTGTAGTATATGGTTTTTAAATGCATGTTATTAGTTAACAGAAGCTTATGCTATCATGATTTGATCCGATCCTTTCCTTTTGGACCTTTAGAGAATAAGGTCGAACTCCAATCAATGACGTGATTAATTCTAATCATAGGGTGCGTTTGTTTCACGAAAATCGTATCGTTTTTGGAAAATGTTTTCTAGGAAATCGTATCATAGGGTGCGATTAATTTAGTTTTTTTGTGTTTGTTGATATGTGATTGAAAATATTTTCATGCGTTTGGATGGCATTTAGAAAATGATTGAATAACATTTGACCTAATTAAAAGGAAGGACTTAAAGACCTAATAAAGAGAGAGTGTTTTCCTCTTTCCACGCATAGGAATTCATTTTCCTAAAATAAAACATAATATTTCTGTTGATCGGAAAGTATTTTCCATAGACCAAATTATTTTTGAAGAAACAAACAGCAGAAAGTTTGGAAAACACTTTCCAGAAAAATACTTTCATTGAAACAAACACACCCATAGAGTGTATTTCAATACATTGGCAATGCATTTCAGTGTTAGGATACATGTAGATTTCGCGTAGTTCATCGTTCTTACTAATCGAAAACAAAAGAGGAAAAAAAAAGAAATATATATATAACTTGTGTTTCATATAACGTCATCTAGAAAATCACGTTTTGATAATTATGTGGTGAAGATTGGAGGAATTAGTCACTGGAGTTCATGCATTATTATTCATATTGCATATCATAAAAAAAAATGTGGAAAGAGTGGACATTGCATCATTAAGTTGATAGTCTTTTAATAAAAGTCACTAGGTCACATATAGGGTCCGAGGATATAATTTGCTGTTTTTGTAAATATAAAAACAAAAAGAAGATATAATTTCATATAACTTGCATTTAGGATTAGTCCATGATTAATTCTTGCATCTAGGATTAGTCCATGATTAATTCTTGCATCTAGGATTAGTCCATGATTAATTCTATCTTATGTCATAGCATTCATAGCATTCACAGCATATCATGTTGTTAGAGATCCTAGATCATCGCATATAGTTAATTCATTCTAACATTGCATGCATGACATTTAGGAGTGACTTTGTGGTAGTTCATCAATGCATGTTAGATTAGTGCATATAATCATAGCATTATTTGAGTCGTGTCCAAATTGCATTTAGGGAGTTCATCTCATAAACAAGCAAACGCAAAAAGAATGAATTTACTTTACATCTTAGTCATCTCAAAAAAGCTTAGATCATGCATTAGTCAAATTCATCAACATTTTCATTAACAAATGCATTTGTCAACGCATGTTTGTTTCTCAAGTGTCAACTTGCAGAATCCCTGTCTCAGTGAGTGTTGAATATAGATCCATTCCTACTTGCTTAAGCATTTCAGGTTCTTTAATTTTTTAGTAATTTATATACTGCCTTGATAATTGAATATTCCACCTTTAGGCATTAAACCTCACATGTACATGTGCATATTTTTGTATCTTTCTACCCATGTTATCACTGTAAGTGTTTTATCTTCTTTATTCTTATTATTTATTACATCGTGTCCCCAATCATGAGCAAGCAATACTTGTCAGTTCGCGTGGAAGAAATGACCAAGAAATTGGCGCACGAAGGAAAGAGTAACGGGATGGCAGACCTCCGACGTCAAATGGAAGAGTTGGACAATGCACTACAACAACTGTCAGATCGCTTGGATAGGCTCATTGCGACTCTACCTCCTTCTCTAAGGTCAAGAGCAATGAATTGGGGAAAGCCCACTAATGTTAATTCGACCGGCAAAGCTGAAGGTGATAAAAATTTCCGAGAAACCAGTGTTACTGTCATCGTCATTG
The DNA here is from genome assembly GCA_014858505.1 of Corymbia citriodora subsp. variegata. Classification (NCBI taxonomy): domain Eukaryota; kingdom Viridiplantae; phylum Streptophyta; class Magnoliopsida; order Myrtales; family Myrtaceae; genus Corymbia; species Corymbia citriodora. Next base: position 2,885,586 of record CM026416.1, read on the forward strand.
ACGAGGATTTGGATGATAGGATGAGTTCGAATCGCCCAGAGTAGGCGCATCTTTAAATATCTGCATACTCCTCTATGTAGGATTCTTTGCTACTTTCTTGAATTTCGATTTCCCGTCTTCAATAATGTAATTCGTTCCTTTTGTTGAGAAAACTTCTAGTTTTGATGTTAATAAATTATTTTATGTATGAAATTTATATATATATAGAAGGAAAAGCCACAGAGTGACATATGCTTTTGAGTTTGCTGGTGGCAGAAGAAAAGGCTTAAGGTGTCTCTGAGTCTGTCCGTACCAAACGGAAGACCTGAATAGACGCAGCTTTTGAGTCTGACCGTGCTAGACAGAAAACTTAAGCAGACTCAGAACATTAATCTAAGGTGTCTCTGAGTCTATCCGTACCAAATGAAAGACCTGAATAGACGCAGCTTCTGAGTCTGACCATGCCAGACAGAAAACTTAAGCAGACTCAGAACATTAGTCTATTAGACTCAGAATGAAACTACAAGATTAGATCACCAACGGTCAAGTATTTCACTTACCTTATTTATATTGATTATATTGTATCAAACTAATTGGCAGGATCAATCAACGGACAACTTCTAAAGAAGAATGGAGCACTTGTGGAAGCCCAGATTCTGATTGTATGGGCGAGCAGAATCTAAGGGGATCTGATCTACTTTCAAACGGTCAAAAAGACTTGCCTCTAAGAAAGGGAAGACTAAACTCTCAAGGAAAGAGCCAACGGTCGAGTATGGCTTGGAGAATATATGAGGATAGGATAAGACCTAGGAGACTAGATAGGATTAACATATTCCAAAACTCGATTATGTTCTTCATTAGTTGTCTTAAGTGCGTAATTGAGTGATCTGAGTGTATTACCAGAAAGAGTGACTTTGTGAGACATATCATCACCAAGTGCTAACACTCAAGAGTGTGTAATTACCTTTGATCACATAGTAAAATCCAGCCTATTGACTGATCGCCTGGAAAGTGGACGTAGGCTTGTCTAAAGCTGAACCACTATAAATTGTGTTTGCAATCTTCTCTACTCTTTCCATTTAATTTCTGTTTGTAGATTGCAAAAGTTTGATATTACTTGCGCATAAATTTCCTCTACACCTATTCACCCCCCCTCTAGGTGTTAATACTACCTACATCAATTGGCATCAGAGCTCTGTGCTCATTGTTTTGAAGTGTTCATTACTTCTGAGTTAAAGATCCTCTATGGCTAGTATTCTTGCACCAGGTCTGATTGAGGAATAAAGCAACACTCAACCACCATACTTTGATGGTAAATATTACAATATATGGAAGAACAAGATGAAGGCCTTCCTCAGATCAAAAGATCCACTGGAATGGGATGTAGTTGAAAGATGGGTTGATCCAAATGCTGAAGCTGGACAAACCTCAAAGAAAGATGATGGGAAAGAAACGAAATCTTCAGCTACCATCTTATTAGAAGAATTGACAAAGAAACGAAATCTAGACGCTAAGGCTATCTACTCCCTTTACTGCACTTTATCACCTAATGAATATAATCGAATATCTTATTGTGATACAGTAAAGGAAGTTTGGGATAGACTGCATGTGACCTACGAAGGGACTGATCATGTTAAGGAGACCAAAATGAATATTTTACATGGCCAATATGAATTTTTTAAGATGAAATAGGGGGAGTCCATAGTAGACATGTTCAGTCGATTTACAGAAATTATAAATGGACTAGCATATCAAGGTCAGCCTGTTTTTGGACCAATGAAAGTCAACAAGCTTCTAAGAGGATTGTCAAAAGAGTGGAACAATGTGAAGACTTTCATTAGAGAAACTCTGCGAATCTCACCTCTGACGGTCGATGAGCTTGTTGGTATCCTGCAGTCCTATGAAGCAAAACAAATGAACGAGGAAGTGGAATCTAGAGGTAAGAAATCCATTGCTCTCAAGTCTAATATTGATTCTGATTATACAGATTCTGAGGACGAGCTAGACGATGAAGAACTTACACTGCTAATCAGAAAGGTAAAGAAGTTGAACAAGAAAGGCAAAAGGTTCAACAGCAAGAAACAAAACAGACAGTCTAGACAACGAAGAACAGATGATGAGGAGGAATATGTCAAAGATGTTGTCTGTTTCGAATGCAAAAAGAATGGTCACATAAAACAAAATTGTCCCAAGCTCAAACAAAGGGAAATATGAAAAATACAAGAAGGCCTTGAAAGCAAAAACATGGAGTGACACTGAGATTGAAGATAGTGAAGATGAATATGGCAACATTTGTCTAATGGCACATTCAGACTCAGACTCTAGAGCAGATTCAGAATCAAACTCAGATTCAGACAAAGAGATTGAGGTTAGTCATTCTAATATTCCTACAGAAGTCTCAGATTATATAAATGAGCTGTGTTCTAATTTAAAATCCACTCTCAAAAGGATCTCCAGTTTAAAAAAGGAAAATCACAAGTTGAGTCAACAAAATTACTCTTTGAAAGGAAAATTTGAAAATCTCAAAAAGGAATTTTCAGAAATGAAGGAAAGTCGAGATTTCTTTTCAAATGAAAATGAGTCTATCAAGAAGGAACTTTTGGAAATAAAGGAAAATTGAAATTCTTTACAAAGTGAGAATCTATCTCTCAAAAACGAAATTCTGAACATTACTACAAAGTTTTCTAAAGGATCAAAAACCCTGTAGCATATACTTTCCATTCAGATCCCCTACTATGATTAGTCAAGCATTGGATTTTATAAGGAAAGTGATTCTTTAATTGATTTTCCTAAGGTCAAGAAGAGAATTAAACAGAGACCTCCTCAACAGGCCTACAACAATCATCTCAAGAAAAATTTTGTAAGATCTGTTGGTCAATAAAATCTCAAGTGTTCTAACTGTGGAGAAAGAGAACATTTTGAAAACAAATGTCCTAAAGTCCGGAAACCTGTTCAGAATAAATGGATAGAAAAAGCATATACTACTAACCTCAATGGACCCAAGAAAATCCGGGTACCAAAGAAAAAATGAGTATGTGTGTTGATTATAGGTAAGTTCCAAAAGCAAGAAGAAATGGTACTTGGACAGTGGATGCTCAAGACATATGACTGGAGATTCAAAGATGTTCATAGGCTTAGCAAGAGTTAAATGAGGAACAGTTTCTTTTGGAGGAAACACCAAAGGAAACATTATTGGTTTAGGAACTGTCAAAATCGGTAGTCTAATCATCAATAATGTTTCTCTAGTTAAAGGATTGAACTACAATCTTCTAAGCATTAGCCAGTTATGCGATGCTGGTTTTAAAATAAATTTCAAGGAGAACCTATGTTCTGGAACCAGCAACGACTCTTCCCAATCATTTACTGGACGAAGGCATAGGAACATCTATCTCTTGGATATAAATGAAGACACTGCAAAATGTTTAATTTCAGTCCAAGATGAAGCAAATCTCTAGCATCGTAAGCTTGGACATGTTAGTATGAAACAAATTTCAAAGCTACTTAGGAAAAAGCTTGTTCGTGGTCTGCCCTCGTTAAGCTTTAAGAAGACAGAACTTTGCTCTGCATGCACCCTAGGAAAACAAGTAAGAAGTTCTTTTAAATCTGTTAAACAAGTTTCTACTAATCGTGTATTGCAGCTTCTTCATATGGATTTATTTGATCCAACTAGAACTCAGAGCATTAGAGGTAAGAAATACTGCCTCGTAATTGTAGATGATTATTCTCGATTTACATGTGTATTCTTTCTTGCAAATAAAAGAGAAACCTTCTCTTATTTTTCAATATTTGCAAAAAGAATTCAGAATGAGAAAGGTTACTCTATTTCTAGTATCAAAACATATCATGGTGGAGAATTTGAAAATCAAGATTTTGCAGATTTTTGTGACAAAAATGGTATTCAGCACACGTTCTTCTCTCCCTACACTCCAGAACAAAATTGAGTTGTAGAAAGGAAGAATAGGTTTTTGCAAGAAATGGCCAGAACTCTACTTATTAAAAGCAAGATAGCAACTCGTTTCTAGGCGGAAGCAGTTTCTACTTCATGCCATATCATTAACAAAGTTTTTCTGAGACCAATTTTTGAGAAAACTCCCCATGAAATTTTCAAATAAAGAAAACCAATTGTTTCCTACTTTCGTATTTTTAGATGTCAATGCTTTATTCTCAAGAATGCTAACAATCATCCTAGGAAGTTTGAAAAAAGGTCAGATGAAGGTATTTTTCTAGGATATTCAAACACCAGTAAAGCATATAGAGTATTCAACAAGAATACTCAGACAGTGGAGGAATCTACAAATGTGGAGTTTTTGGAGCAAGATACTTTCGACTAGAACAAAAATGAAGTTGAAGATTCAGAACCAATTGTTGCTCCTGAGAAATCAACTCTCAACAAAGAAGCTGAATCTTCCTAGAAAACAGTTACAGAAGAAACTCAAGAACATAGAATCACTTAGCTGGAAACTACTCAATCACTAGAAGAGTTTGATGACAGGGAAGTGCAAAACAGAAACTGGAAGCATATGTCCAGTCATCCTAAAGAGCTAGTCACTGGAAATATCAATGAAGGGATTCGAACCAGATCGAAGAACAAAAAGGATACAAGCATTGTAGCACTGATCTTTGAGATTGAACCCAAAGGAGTGGACAAAGCCCTTGAGAATGAAAGCTGGATAGAAGAAATACAAGAAAAACTCCAACAATTCAAAAGGAATGATGTGTGGGAATTAGTTCCTAAACCCAAAGGTAGAACAATCATAAGTACTAAATGGGTCTTTAGAAATAAAGTGAATGAACTTGGTAAAGTGACCAGAAACAAGGCAAGACTTGTAGCCAAATGTTACTCACAGTCAGAAGGAATAGATTATGATGAAACCTATGCACCAGTAGTAAGATTAGAAGCAATCAAACTGTTACTTGCTTATGCTTGCTATCAAAACTTCAAGCTATTCCAGATGGATGTGAAGAGCGCCTTCCCGAATGGGTTTATCAAAGAAGAAGTCTATGTTGAACAGCCTCCTGGTTTCGAGGAACCAAGAAAGCCAGACCATGTATACAGATTGAAGAAAGCTCTATATGGTCTGAAACAAGCACCTTGAGCTTGGTATAAACGATTGAGTAAGTTTCTACTAGACAATAACTTCAAGAAAGGTATGGTAGACATAGCTTTGTTTATTAAAAAGGAGGGTAAGGATATTCTGCTTGTACAAATATATGTAGATGATATTATTTTTGGATCTTCTAATGAACGTTTGTGCAAGAATTTCTCAAAGTCTATGCAGGAAGAATTTGAAATGAGCATGATGGGAGAACTCACATTCTTCCTAGGACTTCAAGTTAATCAGTCCAAACTTGGTACTTTCATTTATCAAGAAAAGTATGCTAAAGACTTGATCAAGAAGTTTGGAATGGAGAATTGCAAGAAGACTAAAACTCCAATGTCAATCTCCATCAAACTAGATTAGGATGAAGTGGGGAAGAAAGTTGACCAGAAGACCTATAGAAGCATGATTGGTTCTCTTTTTTATCTTACTGCATCAAGACCATATATTCTATACAATGTATGCTTATGTGCTCGATTCCAAGTGGACCCTAAAGAATCACATCTTTCTGCTGTTAAGTGCATAATAAAGTACATAGCCACTTATTCACATTTGGGTATGTGGTATCCGAAGGGAACAGACTTTACTCTTCTTGGTTACTCAGATGCTAACCTAATAGGATGCAAAGTGGATAGAAAGAGCATGTCCGGAACATGCCAACTTCTAGGACAAATGCCGGTTTTATGGTTCTCTAAAAAGTAGAACACTGTGGCTCTATCTACAGTAGAAGCATAATATGTTGCTCTTGGAAATTGTTATTCACAGATTTTATGGATGAGACAACAACTGAAAGCTATGGAAAGGAAGAAATTTGTACGAAAATAAGATGTGACAATATAAATGCTATAAATCTCACCAAGAACCCGATCCTACATTCTAGAGCAAAGCACATTGAAATCAAGCATCATTTTATTAGAGATCATGTGCAAAATGGCGATATATTTGTGGAATTTATTTATTCAAAAAATCAACTAGCAGACATATTCACAAAGCCGTTGGATAAAGGTACATTCGATTCAATATGTAGTAGATTAAACATTATTAACCCTTTTGCATAAAGTCTATGAGAACAGGATACAGTCTGGGAGAAGCAATTGTCTGGATGGACAATCTTTTAGGATGTACTCAGAAGGACTTGATGGTATTTTTGGAATTTATTTTTGGCGCGTAAGTCATTTCTTTATATGATTGAATTTGGTAAGCTATTATTAGCAAATAATTGATTTGCATAATCTATGGTATATGCCAATGTTGACTACATTTATTTTTGCTGTATTTAATAATCTTGAATAATTGCCTTTTTTGGTCATTTTTCAAAACATCGTGTCTTTTCATTTTCCCCTCTTCAGATGGGTTTATAACCCCCAAAAACCGAGTTTTTCACAAAGTAAAAGAGAAATAAGTTTCAGAAACCCTAAAAGAACAAAACTTTCTCTCAAAATTGAACCAAATCCTCTCTGAACATGGCCTCGAGATCCTCCATGTCTAAATCAAGGTCTGTGTCTCAATCTCCTCGAAGAAGATCAAACAGGATTGCTAGTAGAAGACCAAGAAATGTAGAAGGAGGACAGACGCATTTCGATCTGACTCAAACCTTTGAGGATTCCCAAAGACAATCTCCAACTGCATCAGCTCAGAGGGATACAAGTGAAAATGTGGAATCTCAGAGGAATTCCTCAACAGAATCTGAGTAGAGAAATGTCTCTAGAAGAGGTATGTTCGGATTAACTCTACCTAAACCTACCGATAATCTCCATACAGTCATGAGAATGTATGAGCGTTTGGTGCAAAGAGATGCTACTGAGGATGTAAAACTTTTTTACTTGAGACAAAAAGGATATGCAAATGAGTTGCATCTGGTTCAAGCTGTTCAAATGACAGAACAATCGCCCGCACGAAGAGAACGGGTTAGTGAAGGCAGTAGGAGTAGAGATAATGTCTGGGGAGAGAAGGAAGATGATGAACGAATTTATAGAAATTTTGAAGTCAAGATGGGGATTGCTGCAATTGCTCGGAACACAATAGGGAAATTGTTCCGGTCTAAAGAACATAAGACATTTTATAACAGATTGCTGGAACGAGGAATTATGCACCACATGATTGTGGATTTTGATTTCTTAGATGCTGCTGATATAAACCTGCGAGAACAGTTTGAAAGATTATAGATGGATAAATTCTGTACTGACTCTGCTGCTGTTTATCCAAAACTCATAGCATACTTCTACTCCAATTTGACATTCTTGTCTCCAGATAGAATGCAGTTCAGTGTGAATGATAAATTCTATGAGGTTAATGCAGATGTCTTGACTAATATTATGAAAGTTGATAGGGGCCCTTTCAAACCTATTGAAGTCACCTATGAGAATGTGTGTAAACATCTCACAAAGTCTGTTAGGGCTACTATCACTTACCCTTTTTGACTTCTGCAAGAACTATTCTGCATAAAATCATCATTAACTGCATTCGTCCTAAGGCATCATCAAAGACTGATGTGGCCAGGTTTGAGACAAAGCTCATGTGGGCAATTGAAAAGGGAGTTCTATTCTCACTCCCTCACACTGTTCTACTACGCATGTATAGAATAGTTTCAAAGGATAAATGACAGCTGCCCTATGGAGCTTTGGTGACCAGAATCTTTGAACATCCATAAATGGCTACTATAAACCCAAATTCGAGAGTTGAAAATGAAAACTCGTGACAGGTATGCTATCCCACACATGGCCCTCCTGGCCTTAATAGGGATTGCCTGTTAGTCACCAAGTTTCTTTTCAGACTCTGAACTTGGACTATAGTAAACTCTGAAATATCGGAAATTCTGATGCACAGGATCCCCTAAGGGCAAGTGCAGAGCATACTCCAGGATTTTTCTGAATCATAAGAGTTTGTTCAAAACTATCGTTCTGGACTAGAAGAGAATGGAAGTGTTTAGAAGATCATGTTGGAGGTAGAGTACACAACACACTTCTTATTTCACTCTGTGGATTTTACAATGGGAACTCCTTGCTTTTATATAGGCGAAGGAGGATACAACAGACAAGAGCAGGCAGACTAGCCATGCTAGGACATAATTGAGCAAACCTAGCCACTTATGGGCTACACACATAGGGAGTCTTAAAGAAATCCCGTGACAGGCTATGAACAGTAGTTTTTCACCTGTTGCTACAATGAAAACAGACTGAATGAACAGTAAAAACAGACTGGATGAACAGTGAACAGTGTACAGGACCGGTGTACAGTGTTTTCAGGACGGCTTTTTATTTGTCTCTTCCATCTCTAGCATTGTAGTCATAGTCCGAATCATCAGAGCTATGATGAGCTAGTTGTTCTTTGAAGAGGGCATCCTCATCAAAATCGGATGGACTAGAACTTCCATCTTTTTCTCTTTTGAAAGCACGGATGAGATTCTCTATTTCTTCTGCCGGCAGATCTGGTGGACGAGATGAGCTAGCACCGAAAGAGCCAGAAAATGGGGCGTAATTTGGGGTGTCTCCCCAAGGGTCTTGTGCAAGTGGTCCTCCCCATGGGTCATAGGAGGTGGAAAAGGAGTCTGGATTGTTCTGCCGAAAGGTATGAAGGGCTTCTTGGATCTATTCTCTCATGGGATCCCAAGCTTCAAGGTGGTCCCACGAGACAGGGACATGTGCAGATGGCCATGCTTCTGATGGGATGGTGCGATTTTCTTGACATAGAATTCTCTGGAGTTCTCGTGATGCTAGCCTGCTTGTGGTGATGGAGTATGGTAGTATCCGGTAGACCCGAGCAAATTCTTGAAAGACTTGAGGTCTGTAGCTTGAAATTCCTGTAGCAGAAGGTTTGTCAGAAATCCAACCACAGGGATGGGAAAATGTCCATGGTCGGTGGAATAAGACGATAGTGTGTCTTTCTGGTTTAGGTCTTCCTTGTCGATTTTGGACTTTGAAGAGTTCTCTCCAATATTGGAGTGGTTTGTACCATGCAAAAATTTCCAAGAGATGTTTCTGATTATGAGGTTGACCTTGGCCATCTTTGTAAATAACCTGCAAAATTTTGTCAGTGGGAAATTCAATGGCTATAGTGTACAGGTTGAACATGTACCAAAATAACCATTTGAGATCTTCTGGGAATTCTTCATCGGGAGACCATTTGAGAGGGTGAATAAATGGATATCGCGGATGAAGTCCATCTGGTCTGAACATTAAACCTCCATGTTCACGGAAAATTCGGAGGTGATACTCCCACATTAGTTCTGGGAGTCTCTCTTTCATAATATTGTGGTGGATTGCCTCAGGAACATCAGGAGGGTATTTGAGGCTGGGCTAACCTCCTGGAATCTTGTCCGTTCGGTATGTGTCATGGAAAGGCTCATTCTTAACATACATGTTGATGGTTTCCAATGGTTTTTTGGGACGGGACAAGAAATCAGCAAGAACATTTTTAGCTCCTGGGATGTGTTTAACTTCGAAAGAGTATTTAGAAAACCATTCAGCCCATCGGAGCAATTGTGGATGGGGGACCTGCTTTTGTTTGAACTTAAGCATCTGAGGAAATGAGGACATATCCATTTCGACAAGAAAATGGTGTCCGATAAGGTGGAATTCAAACTTCTTGATGCCATACTTGACTGCAAGTATCTCCTTAAAAATGGAATGATAATGGATTTCTGCATGGGTAAATCAACCACTTTTGTAGGCACAAATATGCCTGGTTCCATCAATTTCTTCAAAAAGAATGGCTGCCCAATATTTGTCGCTGGCATCAGTTTGGAGAATCCTTTTGCCAGTAGATGGAATCTTTAAAGGAGGAAGGTTTTGCAAAAGCTGCTTGAGCTGGGAAATAGCTTGGGTTTGTTTGGGTCCCCATGGTGGAGGGTTTTTCTTGAGCATTCTCTGAAGGGGTCTGAGATGTATGGAAATATGGGGAACAAAATCTCTCAAATAATTGACAATACCAAGGAATTGCTGAACTTGTTTAGGATTGAGGTCTTTTTCATGAAATTTCTGAAGTTTATCAGCAATATGGGGTTCAGGGCAGTAGGTTCCATCCTTAAGGCGCATGCCAAGGAATTCAATTTCCTTTTGGGCAATAATCATCTTTTTCTGAGAAAGCATAATACCATGCTTCTTAACAATATCAGCAAAATGTGACAAAAGTTGACAGTGGGATTGCTCATCATGATTGAACAGAAGGATGTCATTAATATAAATCTGGGAGTTTTGGAGGATGGGTTCGAAGATTTTGCACATAGCTTTTTGGAACAGGGAAGGTGCAGTTTTGAGGCCAAAAGGGACAACTGTCCATTGGAAGTATTGATTTGGGATACAGAACCCAGTTTTGGGTCTGTCTGCTGGATCAAATTTTGAATAGATCTTTGCTTGGGCAAGGCTTAGGAAAAGAGAATTTCGATGGGGTAGTGGAAATTTATCATCTTAAAGGAATTGATTCAGAGGTTGGTAGTTAATTACTAACCTCATTTTCCCACGGTTCTGCTCGGCCCGTTTGTTGACATAGAATGCTTCACATGCCCATTGGGAGTCAGAGGGTTCAATGAGACCTTGTGCCAGTAGTTCTACACATTCTTGTTGGGCAAGTGCAAGATGTTCAGGGCTCATTCCTGAGTGATTAGCCTTTGTGGGATTGATGTCTTCATTCCTTTTGAAAGGAAGTTTGACATAAAAAGAAGAGTTTTTCCACAAGGGTCTGATGCAAGTTTGGGAAAATTGGGAGTGTGTTTCAGCACAAGAAGAAAGTAGACTTTGGATGATTGGATCCAAAATGGCTGGTTGAAAGCCATAAAATCGTTTAATGTCTCCAAATTCCCTGAATTGATTTTTGAAACGAAGGCCATGAGACAGAATTCTGAGCTTAGGGAGTTGGGTCAGGATGTCCCATCCAATGATAATATCTTTATCTAGAGACTGAGAACCAAGAACTTTGGTGGTTATAGAACACTGAGGAAAGAACTGGATAGTAATGGGTTTACTACGATACTTGGTGGCAAAAGTGTCACCAGAAGCAGAGTTGAAATACCTGGTGTAAGGTTTCCAAAATTCTTCTGGGAGGATTTTTGTGTCTAGGATGGAAGAGCTTGCTCCAGTATCGATGAGTGCTACCAAAGGAATTGGTTTATGGTATTTGGACAAGAGAATGTGGACAGGGATATACGGATGATGGACAGGTTCATTGAGCTCAATTTCTGCGGGTGAATCAGGGAAGAAGGTGAAGACATCATTTTCTGACTCAGAACCTGAGTCTGAGCTGTATGTCTAAATTGCACAAAAGGTGCTTTCAGATGGTTGGTCGTCTAGAGAGAAGACGGACTCAATATCCGAATCATCAAGTTGGATGTCGGTGCTTTTGGCAATTTTGTCTATCAAATGGCTTCCTCGCTTGCTTGCCTTTGGACAATTTTTGGCAAAATGTCCTTTTTTGTTGCAGACGTAACACCTGTCTTTCTTACGCTTCTTATAAGAACGATGATGGCTTTTTCTCAAAAATTTCCACTTACCTTTGCTTTTCCCTTTGCGTGTCTTCTTGAAGGAAAGTCGTTTGAAATGCCTTTTCTTTTTGCATCCCGTGCAGGAAGGATCAGAACAATCCTTGAGACATTTTATCTTGAGGCCAGGTTTGAAGCATGCCTTATCAAGATGCTTGTTTTCTTTGAGAAAGCTTCGAAAAGCTTCTCTTCGAAGGCAAAGTTCTTCTATGGTGATGTGAACGGCTTGCTGGATTTCACCAAGAGTAGCTTCTGTTATGCTTTTCTATATCTGTTGGAGAGTTTTTTCTGCAGCTTAGCTAAGTTCTTTTGGAATAGATGCCAAGAAGATAGGCTTAAGGTTCCAATCAGCACCAAGTAGATAAAATAACTTGATCATAGCTTGGAAATGCCGGTCCAGGTCTTTGCGTCTTAGTGAGCAACATTTTCGGTCAAAGAACTCTTTTCTTTTGAGTTCCTTGGAATCTTCAAGCTTGCCAACAAAATACATGTGAATTATCTGGATAGCATTATCCAGCGGCTGAGTCAGGAAATACATCTGATCCTGTTCTGAAGCAGTATGCCACCAATCTTTAAGAGCTCCTGTAAAGCGGCTGGTGAATTCCAAGAGAATATCATAAGTACTGGGTTCTGAAATATGCCTGGCAGTGAGCCAAGAATGAAATTCTTGAAGCCTATCAGGCCATTTAAAATATGGAATGTCATCCAGAGCGAAGTAAATTTTGGATGATGAGGCTCTAAAGGACTGGGTGGCATCAGGCTGTTCCTGGTGATGGATTTCGAGTTCAGAGAATATTTCTTCATCTTTGACGCTATCGGCCATAAAAAAGGTATCGTCTGAAGAGGGTGACCCGATTAGAATATCGGAATCAGATCCAGATGATGTCTCGAGCTGGTTTGTGGCAGAAGGTTTGATAACAGCAATAGAAGGGATCTGTTGGCGAAGAAAATTCTCAAGTGGATTTGAAATGGTCTGGGTGGCAGGTTGTTCTCCTGAAGGATGGTCATTTGGAGGAGGATGTCCAGGAGGATGTTTAGGTGTGCCTGGAGAAGGTGGTGAAGGCTCTGTAGGAGGAGGGGATTTCTTTTGCTTTAGTTTAAGCTTGCGAAGGTTTTCGCGAAGAGTCAGAAAATTACTCTGGGGAGGAGGGGCGGCTGAGCTTAAAACAGCAGCAAAAGAGGATGATGAGCCAAATGATGATTCTGGCTTTTGAAGTAGGGGAGGAGAGGTAAAAAGGGGTGGATCAATTGGAGTGAATGACTGCTGACCCTTGAGGATTTGGATCTGCCTTTTGAGTTTCTCAATTTCCAGTCTTTGATCTTCCAAATAATGACTAGGAGGTGTTTGCTTGGTTTCTAGCAAATGAAGCCTTTTTTGGAAGTCTTTCAACATGCGACAAGATAGGTCAGTGGTCTTGTCTACACGTTCGAGTCGTGTAGCAACAGTGCCAAGGAGCTCATTTTGAGCGAGGGCATTTTCAGTCTGCCAATTCAAAACAGTTTCAACAGCAGAAGACTGCTTTCGTTGTCCTTGTGCATCAATGCCAGTGGGATTTGGTATCTTAGGAGAGTGTTGATACCTTTGGTGTGGGTTAGAGAATTTTTCCAATGGAGGAAATTTCCGGGTGCGGGTACTGGTGCCAGATGATTCTGTGGTCTCGAGTGGAGGAAAATCATCAGGGTGAAACATGCATATGCTAGGTAGGACAGGAAGTGGGATAGGTGTAGGTACACAAGTGCTTGGTCGAGGTAGGTTCAAAGGACATGAAGGATTCCTTTTTACCCATTTCTGGATTGGTTTATAGAAAGGGGAAGTGATCATAGGTCTAGCTGGTGGTGGTGGAGAGGAGGGGGCTGGTTTACAAGGTGGTGGAGGTGAGATTGGTACAGGGGACCGGGACCATCCATAAGAAACAATGAACTGGTATTTACCTCCATCTTCTCCAAGAGGTCCAACAGTGGGATCTCCATCAAGATACCTTTGGTATCGATGAGTGCTACCAAAGGAATTTATTTATGGTATCAGAGCCATGGATTTGTTTGAATCATTTTAGTTTGATCTTTACCGAGTTCTGTTACTAGAAGAGAACCTCTCATCCTATGGAAACTCCAGACCCAGCTTCTTCTTCTCTTCCTATTTCCCTTACTTCTAATCTTTCTCTCCAGTCTCCACCCGAACTTTGAAAGTCTTCATGTTCAAAGATAGACTATCTTTATGAGGTTGCTTACCTCACAGAGGATAGTAAGATCTCAGAAACCCAACTTCCCATGATGAACCCATATACTGCTTTTGCTAAATCACCTTCTTTCTCTCCACTTCGATCTATCAAACACTTGATCAAACACACCCCTCGCACTGTTAAAGAATATGTTCAGTCTTCCCGGTTTGACCAGCACCCTATTCAGGCAACTGAACAAGAACAGTTTGTTACTCTCCAGATTCCACCTGAATTTCCATCTCAATGGATCCAACAAGGCTATACTCATCTTCATTTTGGAGCCATCCGTCTTGCTCTAACCTTTCATGGTCGAAAAGGTTTACCTGTTACCGCAAGAATAGCCCTGTTAGACACCGGGTTTTTGGAATACCAACAAGCTTGTATTGGTACCATCCAAACGACAATGAATGCGGGAACTGTTTTTGTTACGCTTTTCCCAAATTTTAACATTGCCTTAGCAGATCCCAACTTGCTTACTGCTCTTAAAGTTCAGCTACAGATTACTGGAGCCCCACAGACACCTGGATCTATTGCTGCCACTTTGCACTACCAGATGATCTACCGAGTCCAAAACCATGCCATTGATCTCAACATTCCAAATTCTGAAGATGCTCTTGTTATTTCAATCGACCACGACCAAACCTCTTGCATTCATGTCCCTCGTCAGATCCCAAGAAACGAGCTTGTTAAGCTCCTTCCAGATAGTTGGGTCACCAACTATGAAAAACTCCATCAAAGTTGCAAACCGCTCCAATCCAGTGAACCGCAGTTCACCAAGAAAAAGGATGGTACTGTTACCATCAAATTTGGCAAAGCCAAAGAGGAACCTTCCTCTATTTTTCCCACCATTCTCCATTTCACCCTTTGTCCTACTGACCCAGTTTCCTCTAAACCAGACAACAAACAGTTTGTCAACTCTTTCGGACCCCAAGGACAGCCAATCCACCTTTTCAAAGATCCCATAGGACACTGTTTTTGGGATCCTGATTGTGCTTGTTCTTCATGCACAAAATTTGAAGAAGAAGATGATCGACCCTCTTCTAAGAAGAAAAAGAAAAAGAAAGATACCATTTACCAAAGGTATCTTGATGGAGATCCCACTGTTGGACCTCTTGGAGAAGATGGAGGTAAATACCAGTTCATTGTTTCTTATGGACGGTCCCGGTCCCCTGTACCAATCTCACCTCCACCACCTTGTAAACCAGCCCCCTCCTCTCCACCACCACCAGCTAGACCTATGATCACTTCCCCTTTCTATAAACCAATCCATAAATGGGTAAAAAGGAATCATTCATGTCCTTTGAACCTACCTCGACCAAGCACTTGTGTACCTACACCTGTCCCACTTCCTGTCCTACCTAGCATATGCATGTTTGACCCTGATGATTTTCCTCCACTCGAGACCACAAAATCATCTGGCACCAGTACCCGCACCCAGAAATTTCCTTCATTGGAAAAATTCTCTGACCCACACCAAAGGTATCAACACTCTCCTAAGATACCAAATCCCACTGGCATTGATCCACAAGGACAACGAAAGCAGCCTTCTGCTACTGAAACTGTTTTGAATTGGCAGACTGAAAATGCCCTCGCTCAAAATGAGCTCCTTGGCACTGTTGCTACACGACTCGAACGTGTAGACAAGACCACTGACCTATCTTGTCGCATGTTGAAAGACTTCCAAAAAAGGCTTCATTTGCTAGAAACCAAGCAAACACCTCCTAGTCATTATTTGGAAGATCAAAGACCGGAAATTGAGAAACTCAAAAGACAAATCCAAATCCTCAAGGCAGTCATTCACTCCAATTGATCCACCCCTTTTTACCTCTCCTCCCCTACTTCAAAAGCCATAATCATCATTTGGCTCATCATCCTCTTTTGCTGCTGTTTTAAGCTCAGCCGCCCCTCCTCCCCAGAGTAATTTTCTGACTCTTCGCGAAAACCTTCGCAAGCTTAAACTAAAGCAAAAGAAATCCCCTCCTCCTACAGAGCCTTCACCACCTTCTCTAGGCACACCTGAACATCCTCCTGGACATCCTCCTCCAAATGACCATCCTTCAGGAGAACAACCTGCCACCCTGACCATTTCAAATCCACTTGAGATCTTCGCCACCAGATCCCTTCTATTGCTGTTATCAAACCTTCTGCCACAAACCAGCTTGAGACATCATCTGGATCTGATTCCGATATTCTAATCGGGTCACCCTCTTCAGACGATACCTTTTTTATGGCCGATAGCGTCAAAGATGAAGAAATATTCTCTGAACCCGAAATCCATCACCAAGAACAGCCTGATGCCACTCAATCCTTTAGAGCCTCATCATCCAAAATTTACTTCACTCTGGATGACATTCCATATTTTAAATGGCCTGATAGGCTTCAAGAATTTCATGCTTGGCTCACTGCCAAGCATATTTCAGAACTCAGTACTTATGATATTCTCTTGGAATTCACTAGCCGCTTTACAGGAGCTCTTAAAGATTGGTGGCATACTGCTTCAGAACAGGATCAGATGTATTTCCTGACTCAGCCGCTGGATAATGCTATCCAGATAATTCACATGTATTTTGTTGGCAAGCCTGAAGATTCCAAGGAACTCAAAAGAAAAGAGTTCTTTGACCGAAAATGTTGCTCACTAAGACGCAAAGACCTGGACCGGCATTTCCAAGCTATGATCAAGTTATTTTATCTACTTAGTGCCGATTGGAACCTTAAGCCTATCTTCTTGGCATTTATTCCAAAAAAACTTAGCCAAACTGCAGAAAAAACTCTCCAACAGAGACAGAAAAGCATAACAGAAGCTACTCTTGGTGAAATCCAGCAAGCCATTCACATCGCCATAGAAGAACTTTGCCTTCGAAGAGAAGCTTTTCGAAGCTTTCTCAAAGAAAACAAGCATCTTGATAAGGCATGCTTCAAACCTGGCCTCAAGATAAAATGTCCCAAGGATTGTTCTGATCCTTCCTACACGGGATGCAAAAAGAAAAGACATTTCAAACGACTTTCCTTCAAGAAGACACGCAAAGGGAAAAGCAAAGGTAAGTGGAAATTTTTGAGAAAAAGCCATCATCGTTCTTCTAAGAAGCGTAAGAAAGACAGGTGTTACGTCTGCAACAAAAAAGGACATTTTGCCAAAAATTGTCCAAAGGCAAGCAAGCGAAGAAGCCATTTGATAGACAAAATTGCCAAAAGCACCGGCATCCAACTTGATGATTCGGATATTGAGTCCGTCTTCTCTCTAGACGACCAACCATATGAAAGCACCCTTTGTGCAATTCAGACATACAGCTCAGACTCAGGTTCTGAGTCAGAAAATGATGTCTTCACCTTCTTCCTTGATTCACCCGCAGAAATTGAGCTCAATAAACCTGTCCATCATCCGTATATACCTGTCCACATTCTCTTGTCAAAATACCATAAACCAATTCCTTTGGTAGCACTCATCGATACTGGAGCAAGCTCTTCCATCCTAGACACAAAAATCCTCCCAGAAGTATCGTAGTAAACCCATTACTATCCAGTTCTTTCCTCAGTGTTCTATAACCACCAAAGTTCTTGGTTCTCAGTCTCCAGATAAAGATATTATCATTGGATGGGACATCCTGACCCAACTCCCTAAGCTCAGAATTCTTTCTCATGGCCTTCGTTTCAAAAATCAATTCAGGGAATTTGTAGACATTAAACGATTCTATGCCCTTCAACCAGCCATTTTGGATCCAATCATCCAAAGTCTACTTTCTTCCTGTGCTGAAACACACTCCCAATTTTCCCAAACTTGCACCAGACCCTTGTGGAAAAACTCTTCTTTTTATGTCAAACTTCCTTTCAAAAGGAATGAAGACATCAATCCCACAAAGACTAGTCACTCAGGAATGAGCCATGAACATCTTGCACTTGCCCAACAAGAATGTGCAGAACTACTGACACAAGGTCTCATTGAACCCTCTGACTCCCAATGGGCATGTGAAGCATTCTATGTCAACAAACGGGCCGAGCAGAACCGTGGGAAAATGAGGTTAGTAATTAATTACCAACCTCTGAATCAGTTCCTTCAAGATGATGAATTTCCACTGCCCCATCGAAATTCTCTTTTCCTAAGCCCAAGCAAAGATCTATTCAAAATTTGATCTTAAGGCAGGATTTTGGCAACTAAGAATTGATCTAGCAAACAGACCCAAAACTGGGTTCTGTATCCCAAACCAACACTTCCAATGGACAGTTGTCCCTTTTGGCCTAAAAACTGCACCTTCCCTGTTCCAAAAAGCTATGTGCAAAATCTTCGAACCCATCCTCCAAAACTCCCAGATTTATATTGATGACATCCTTCTGTTCAGTCATGATGAGCAATCCCACTATCAACTTTTGTCACATTTTGCTGATATTGTTAAGAAGCATGGTATTATGCTTTCTCAGAAAAAGATGATTATTGCCCAAAAGGAAATTGAATTCCTTGGCATGCGCCTTAAGGATGGAACCTACTGCCATGAACCCCATATTGCTGATGAACTTCAGAAATTTCCTGAAAAAGACCTCAATCCTAAACAAGTTCAGTAATTCCTTGGCATTGTCAATTATTTGAGAGATTTTGTTCTCCATATTTCCATACATCTCAGACCCCTTCAGAGAATGCTCAAGAAAAACCCTCCACCATGGGGACCTAAACAAACCCAAGCTATTTCCCAGCTCAAGCAGCTTTTGCAAAATCTTCCTCCTTTAAAGATTCCATCTACTGGCAAAAGGATTCTCCAAACTAATGCCAACGACAAATATTGGGCATCCATTCTTTTTGAAGAAATTGATGGAACCAGGCATATTTGTGCTTACAAAAGTGGTCGATTTACCCAAGCAGAAATCCATTATCATTCCACTTTTAAGGAGATACTTGCAGTCAAGTATGGCATCAAGAAGTTTGAATTCCACCTTATCGGACACCATTTTCTTGTCGAAATGGATATGTCCTCATTTCCTCAGATGCTTAAGTTCAAACAAAAGTAGGTCCCCCATCCACAATTGCTCCGATGGGCTTAATGGTTTTCTAAATACTCTTTCGAAGTTAAACACATCCCAGGAGCTAAAAATGTTCTTGCTGATTTCTTGTCCCGTCCCAAAAAACCATTGGAAACCATCAACATGTATGTTAAGAAGGAGCCTTTCCAGGACACATACCGAACGGACAAGATTCCAGGAAGTTGGCCCAGCCTCAAATACCCTCCTGATGTTCCTGAGGCAATCCACCACAATATTCTGAAAGAGAGACTCCCAGAACTAATGTGGGAGTATCACCTCCGAATTTTCCATGAACATGGAGGTTTAATGCTCAGACCAGATGGATTTCATCCGCGATATCCATTCATTCACCCTCTCAAATGGTCTCCCGATGAAGAATTCCCAGAAGATCTCAAATGGTTATTTTGGTACATGTTCAACCTGTACACTATAGCCATTGAATTTCCCACTGACAAAATTTTGCAGGTTATTTACAAAGATGGCCAAGGTCAACCTCATAATCAGAAACATCTCTTAGAAATTTTTGCATGGTACAAACCACTCTAATATTGGAGAGAACTCTTCAAAGTCCAAAATCGACAAGGAAGACCTGAACCAGAAAGACACACTATCGTCTTATTCCACCGACCATGGACATTTTCCCATCCCTGTGGTTGGATTTCTGACAAACCTTCTGCTGCAGGAATTTCAAGCTACAGACCTCAAGTCTTTCAAGAATTTGCTCGGGTCTACTGGACACTACCATACTCCATCACCACAAGCAGGCTAGCGTCACGAGAACTCCAGAGAATTCTATGTCAAGAAAATCGCACCATCCCACCAGAAGCATGGCCATATGCACATGTCCCTGTCTCTTGGGACCAACTTGAAGCTTGGGATTCCACGAGAGAACATATCCAAGAAGCCCTTCATACCTTTCGGCAAAACAATCCAGACTCCTCTTCCACCTCCTATGACCCATGGGGAGGACCACTTGCACAAGACCCTTGAGGAGACACCCCAAATTACGCTCCATTTTCCGGCTCTTTCGGTGCTAGCTCATCTTGTCCACCAGATCTGTCGGCAGAAGAAATCGAGAATCTCATCCGTGCTTTCAAAAGAGAAAAAGATGGAAGCTCTAGTCCATCCGATTTTGATGAGGATGCCCTCCTCAAAGAACAACTAGCTCATCATAGCTCTGATGATTCGGACTATGACTACAATGCTAGAGATGGAAGAGACAAATAAAAAGCCGTCCTGAAAACACTGTACACCGATCCTGTACACTGTTCACTGTTCATCCAGTCTGTTTTTACTGTTCATTCAGTCTATTTTCACTGTAGCAATAGGCGAAAAACTACTGTTCATAGCCTGTCATGGGATTTCTTTAGGATTCCCTATGTGTGTAGCCCATAAGTGGCTAGGTTTGCTCAATTATGTCCTAGCATGGCCAGTCTGTCTGCTCTTGTCTGTTGTATCCTCCTTCGCCTATATATGAGCAAGGAGTTCCCATTGTAAAATCCACATAGTGAAATAAGAAGTGTGTTGTGTACTCTACCTCCAACATGATCTTCTAAACACTTCCATTCTCTTCTAGTCCAGAACGATAGTTCTGAACAAACTCTTATAATTCAGAAAAATCCTGGAGTATGCTCTGCACTTGCCCTTAGGGGATCCTGTGCATCAGAATTTTCGATATTTCAGAGTTTACTATAGTCCAAGTTCAGAGTCTGAAAAGAAACTTGGTGACTAACAGGCAGTCCCTGTTAAGGCCAGGAGGGCCATGTGTGGGATAGCATACCTGTCACGAGTTTTCATTTTCAACTCTCGAATTTGGGTTAGGAGATTCTGCACTACAACTCTTCCAACAATGGCCATTGGACTTAAAATGATCAACAAAATGAGGCTGAAGGATGTTGTGGAGACATGGAGAAGAAAGGAGAAAGAACTGGTTAAGGCATCAATAGCTACAAAGAGAAAAGAAAATGAGGTAGCTGCTGCTGAACCAAGTTCTAAGAAAAGAAGACAACTTATGTTGCAGGATGAAGAAGACGAAGAAGAGAGTATTTCTGAGATTTTAGCAAATATGCGTCAGACTGCACATAGAATGACTGAACTAGAAGCAGAAATGCCTCCACTAGAAATACCAGCAGAGAATAGTCATAGTACAGAACCTGCAGAGAATGTTGAGTCAGAACCAGAAGAAGAGCCAGAAGAAGAAAAAGAAGGAAGAGAAGAAGACAGAACGGGATTGAATGAGGGTCCTATTCCTGATGTTGATAATAGGGAAGAGGACAGGAATCAATAGGGGGAACAAGGACAGACTGAAGCATCAATTCAGGGGGAGCATCAGAATGTTGAAACACATACCCCTACAGCTTCATCTAATAATGCTAACTCTCAGAAGATATTGGCTATACTTATGCAGATTAAAGATCAGCAAGTTGCTATGGAAACCTCCTTCCAAATATTCAACAACAGGCTGGAGACTCTAGAGAAGACCACTCAGCAGCATTTGGCACGAATGGAGGACTCCATTCATCAATGTCTCACCAAGATTGAAGAGACTGCAATGGATATGGAGGATTTCACCCTTGTTCGAACCCCTAAAAAGCCATCTTCCAAATCTTCATAAACCCACAATCTTTTGGTCTATTTTGTTTAACTTCTTTGTTTGCTGGATTTTTGTTAGACTTTGCTTACCCTTTCAGGATATTAACTTTTTGACTATGATAAAAAGGGGGAGAGTTATTACATGCAGATACATGCTTAGGTATTGCAGATACATGCTGGTTGTATTGTTATTTTGAACATGGATTGCTGGTTGGTTGTGTTGTTATTTTGAACATGGATGCAGGAATCGTGTGCATGAATGAATCATCATTTGATATTATATGGCTGGTTTGATATTTTGATCTGAGCATCATTATACTGGTCATATTATGCAAGTATGCTTTGCCTAACCATGCTTTACAGGAACAACAAGCCATATGCATAAAAAGTTTTGTCACCATCAAAAAGGGACAGATTGTTGAGAAAACTCATAGTTTTGATGTTAACAAATCATTTTATATATGAAATTTATATATATCTTTAGAAGGAAAAGCCACAGGGTAGCATATGCTTTTGAGTCTGCTAGTGACAGAAGAAAAGGCATAAGGTGTCTCTGAGTCTGTCCGTACCAGACGGAAGACCTGAATAGACGCAGTTTCTGAGTCTGACTGTGCTAGACGGAAAACTTAAGCAGACTCAGAACATTAGTCTATTAGACTCAGAATGAAACTACAAGATCAGATCACCAACAGTCAAGTATTTCACTTACCTTATTTATATTGATTATGTTGTATCAAACTAATTGGCATGATTAATCAATGGACAACTTCTAAAGAAGAATGGAGCACTTATGAAGCCCAGATTTTGATTGTATAAGCGAGTAGAATCCAAGGGGAGCTGATCTACCTTCAAACGGTCAAAAAGACTTGCCTCCAAGAAAGGGAAAACTAAACTCTCAAGGAAAAAGCCAACGGTCGAGTGTGGCTTGGAGAGTATATAAAGATAGGATGAGACCTAGGAGACTAGATAGGATTAACATATTCCAAAGCTCGATTCTGTTCTTCATCAGTTGTCTTAAATGCATAATTGAGTGATCTAAGTGTATTACCAGAAAGAGTGACTTTGTGAGACATATCATCACCAAGTGCTAACACTTAAGAGTATAAATCACCTTTGATCACATAGTGAAATCCAACCTATTGACTGATCGCCTGGAGAGTGGACGTAGGCTTGTCTAAAGCCGAACCACTATAAATTGTGTTTGCAATCTTCTCCACTCTCTCCATTTAATTTTTGTTTGTAGATTGTAAAAGTTTGATATTACTTGCGCGTAAATTTCCTCTACACCTATTCACACCCCTCTAGGTGTTAATACTAGCTACATCACCTTTCACTAAATCACAAGTTCAAGAAAAGTTTTCATGTGTTTGAGGGCATGTAAAAGCATATCAAATTAACCCTATGATGAAATCTCTTTGAAGGTTGGGCTTTTTCACAATTCCTCCAAAATTTGTGAAAGTCAAAATTTTCATTACATCTCCCAAAAGAAAAAAAAAAATTGTTGTGACTTCAAAATACACATGAGAGGGCAAGACAATGAAGTCGACTTGTTGTGACTTCAAAATTGAACTTTCCCTAAAAAGGGACTTGCTCATTTTTCTTGACTAGAATAATCTCCACTGCTTGATGAATGATGTTAAGAAAATAGGAAAGATGCATGACTAATGAAGTTAACAATAGTTCAGCTAAATAATACTTAACTATTATGTAGAAAAATTATCCAAAAAATCATAAACTAAACGCACTTTTGTCAATTCAATTTTAAATCTTTTAATTGTGCCAATTGAATTTTAATTTTTTTTTTTCACATTTTGTCAGTTGAGTTTATTTCATCAATTTTGGCCAAAAACCATTGACATGAACATCAATCGTTCTACTTAATATTACCAGTGCTAATGTGGATTTCAATTTATCTATTTTTCTTATTTTTCTTTTCTTCTCTTTTCCTTCTTTATGGCCGACAAGAGCGGCCCTTGCCTACTGAGGCCATTGTGGCCACGAGTGAGGCTAGCCTCACCCAAATCTGGGCAAACTTGGTGATAGCTAATAAACGCTAGTTCCTCTCTATTCAAAGATCGAAGAGAGATGTGAAAAAGGCGGTGAGATGAGAGAGACAGAAGAGAACCTCTGTAACATCCTGAAAATTGACCCTATTTTGGGATTTTATAAAATGGTGATGTTGGTGGAATGCCTGGTCAGTACAAATATTCCGAACTAATTGTTCAAGGGATAACGGATTATAAAGAGGCGCCGATAGGAAGCGATACACGTACAACTCGCAATTTTGAATAGGAACGAATCCTTCGACCATAAGGACCTAGGCAGGAAAAATATCTTCTAGTACTAGACTATTAGGGAAACAAAAATAAATTGATTTAGCAGAAGTATGAAGTCAGGTTGCTGGTGATTTTTGCACGGCTTCGATACAAACTACGAACGATGCTAAACCGAATCCTTTTTATCTTGTACTTGGGATTATCAATTAAGCTCTCAGGATCACATGACAATCAAAGAACGTCCCTGACTCGAGAAATGGCTTAAACGTGGATCGGAGAATCGTCGACCACAAGTCAAACATGAGGAAAAGTCCTAAAGGGGTGCCCGATAGTCCAAATTACACTACGGTCGTAATCAACTCAATTTAACCCTGATTTTTAATCCAATTTTGGGAACCAACTTCTCAAGAATGTTAGGACTAAATATTTGGACATCGCCTCATTTATTCTTGAGTTTTTTGTTGGGCTTTAAATTGTCGGAAAAGGAAATTTTGGACCAGGATTCGGGCCCGCAAGTTGGCCGACCCAAGACCAGCAGTCCAATGGGCCTTGTGCCCATTTAGCCCAACCCAAGAGGGGCCCAAGCTGGCCCATTCCCTTCTCCCTTCTCATCCCATGGGCTTCTCTTCTTGGTCTTTTTTTTGTGTGGCCCAAGTGGGCTTTGTTTTGGCCTTGTCTTGCTTGTTTCTCATTGGTCCTTGAAGCAAGTTGGCTAACCACTTGCCTTAGCCTCTTGGACAAGTTTAGCGGCCCACTATCTCTCCTCCATTTCCCCATTTCAACTGCCCCACCTCAGCCTCTCTCTCTCTCTCTCTCTCTTTCCTTTTTCCCTTCCTTTTCTTCTTCCTTTTACCACCCCTTGTTGTCCACTGCCGGTTGCTACCCTTGCCACCATCGCCAGAGCTGCTACCATCGTCCAACGTGGAGCCGCCAACGTTCGAAGGCCAACCGCTCACCGTTGGCCACCCCAGGTCACCGCCAGTTGCCTGTCTGGCCACACTAGCCGCTATTGCCTTTTCCCTGCCAAAACAGCATTGCTGTGTTGTTTTGGCCGGATTTAGCCACCATCCATTGTCTATCGCCATCTCCGAGCTAACCTCATGTAGCCCTCACTCTTGCCATCGCGCTGGTGTCGCTGGATTTTTGAGCCACGTGAGTTAATTTCCTAATCCCCTAGTGAGGGGTTAATCTTGCTTAGGAGTAGTTTAATTAGTTTAAAGCTTGGATTATATTATTGAATGATGATTGATTAGATTATTATATTGTTGATTACTTTGCTTAAGGTTAACCATGGTTAGAATTATAGTAATTGTAGTTAGTTAAAGTAACCGCGATTAGATTAAAATAACTGAAATTAAATTAAAGTAACCTTAGTTGGGTTAGAAGTAGTAACCATGGTTAATATTATTATATATTATTATTATATATTATTGGATTAAATAATAATAATTTATTATTTTGGGAATAATTAAAAAATTATTTATTAATTATATTATTATTTTATAATTTCGAATTATTATTATTTAATTCGGAATATTAATTATTTTTGGGAAAAATTATTATTGGTAATTATTTATCGGAAATGGTTTTAATCAAGAAATTTTTTGAAAATTATGATTAAGGCTTATTTTTCCCAAGATTAATTGTGAATACTCTCTTAGTTATTAAAGGGAATTGTTTTTGTTAAATGAAGGTTTTGGAAATGTAATTAATTGTTATTGATATTAAATGGATGAATTGTTTTAATACTATTGTTAAATGTCGATTATTTTCCCGAGAATTATGGGGTGCACATGATTGTTAATTGATTGTTGTCATCATCTGCTATTGACGTGCGTGGCCCATTAATTGCTGATTGTTGAATTTTACTGTTGTTGTTGTATGTGACTGTTGAATATTGCCGCATTTCATTATACATGTGTTAACTGAAATAGCATGTCGCGTGAGCACAAACTATGTTGCATTCACGACATAGCAAAGAAAAAAACAAATTGATTGATGATGTGTTACATGGTCACATTAAAAAGAGAGCTCGGCATTGCCGAATGACCGCCAATCCTTTGGGATTGTGCCGTAACCATTGAGTCGCCTCACTGTGGTCAGATGCATTGTCATAGTAGAGGTTGGGCCCATGCTCCTTTGAGAATGTCGTCAGTAGGGGATAGCCCATGACGTCGCTGGCCTCAAGGAGGAGAACGATGCTTGGCTTAGGCTAGTTGACCGCCAACCATAAGGTTGTGCCCTGGCCTAGGGGGTCGTAATAATCGAAGCACATGTGGACATTGAGATATGAGGAAGCTATGTGCAATGCAATGTTCTGATTATTTGCATGCCTCTTAATATTGTTGTGATTGAGTGACAGTTTCTGCAAAATGCGAAACTGTGTGTAGGAGGGGCAGTAAATGTAAAGGACCTTTCGCCAAATTTGACAATCGAGAACATCTCATTGCATCTTGTTATCACAATTTTACTTTTCAATCGCAAATTTACTTTATCTTGTTTAGTTTATCTCCTGTTTCCTTTGCATTTTTGTTTACTTATAGTGTAGAAACAAGTCTCTTTCTTTCCAAAACGACATAGAACCAGTATCAAACAATAAAACCAAAGCTTTGCCTCTTTGGTGAATGATGATTGATTAGATTATTATATTGTTGATTACTTTGCTTAAGGTTAACCATGGTTAGAATTATAGTAATTGTAGTTAGTTAAAGTAACCACAGTTAGATTAAAATAACTGAGATTAGATTAAGGTGACCTTAGTTGGGTTAGAAATAGTAACCATGGTTAATATTATTAAATATTATTATTATTTTTGGATTAAATAATAATAATTTATTATTTTGGGAATAATTAAAAAATTATTTATTAATTATATTATTATTTTATAATTTCGAATTATTATTATTTAATTCGGAATATTAATTATTTTTGGGAAAAAAATAGGTAATTATTTATCGGAAATGGTTTTAATCAAGAAATTTTGTGAAAATTATGATTAAGGCTTATTTTTCCCAAGATTAATTGTGAATAATCTCTTAGTTATTAAAGGGAATTGTTTTTGTTAAATGAAGGTTTTGGAAATGTAATTAATTGTTATTGATATTAAATGGATGAATTGTTTTAATACTATTGTTAAATGTCGATTATTTTCCCGAGAATTATGGGGTGCACATGATTGTTAATTGATTGTTGTCATCATCTGCTATTGACGTACGTGGCCCATTAATTGTTGATTGTTGAATTTTACCGTTGTTGTATGTGACTGTTGAATATTGCCGCGTTTCATTATACGTGTGTTAACTATAATAGCATGTCATGTGAGCACAAACTATGTTGCATTTATGACAAAGCAAAGAAAAAAACGAATTGATTGATGATGTGTTACATGGTCACATTAAGAGGAGAGCCCGGCGTTGCCGGATGACCGCCAATCCTTTGGAGTTATGCCGTGACCATTGAGTCACCTGACTGTGGTCAGATGTGTTGTCGTAGTAGAGGTCGGGCCCATGCTCCTTCGAGAATGCCATCGGTAGGGAATAGCCCATGACGTCGCTGGCCTCAAGGAGGAGAACGATGCTTGGCTTAGGCTAGTTGACCGTCAACCATAAGGTTGTGCCATTGCCTAGGGGGTTGTAATAATCAGAGCACGTGTGGACATTGAGATATGAGGAAGCTATGTGCAATGCAATGATCTGATTATTTGCATGCCTCTTATTATTATTGTGATTCAGTGATAGTTTATGCAGAATGCGAAACTATGTGTAGGAGGGGGAGTAAATGTAAAGGACCTTTTGCCAAATTTGACAATCGAGAACATCTCATTGCATCTTATTATCACAATTTTACTTTTCAATCGCAAATTTACTTTATCCTGTTTAGTTTATCTCCTGTTTCCTTTGCATTTTTGTTTACTTATAGTGTAGAAACAAGTCTCTTTCTTTCCAAAACGACATAGAACCAGTATCAAACAATAAAACCGAAGCTTTGCCTCTTCGGTGAAAGATATTTGTTGAGGGAGTTGATTCCCCCGCGAACAGCATAACACCCAACATGGACTTAACTGAATTAACCAAAGCCTTTTATAATGTAATGGGGTTTGATAACCCAAGGCTTATCCCTAATTAAACTCTAAATGGGCTGAATTAAGTTCAAATTAGGCCAATTAAAGCTCTTCAAGCCCCTATGAATTTTGGCTACTACCTCCCCTAGGCTTAGCCGAATTTTCTTTCCTTTCGTGGGCTTAATTTATCAAATTTTAATTTCAAAACTATCTACCATTGGTCCAATACAAAAGAAATTAACTGAAAATTTTAAACTGAATAATGAGTGCTCCTAAAATTATATGCTACGCAATTTAATTCTAATGTTTTCGTTTATGGATTAAAAAGTAATCCTGAATTTCTATGTAGTAAATGAATGACCTAACCACCGAAACTTTAATGTCAATATAAATTCATGCTAATGAACTAATTTCCTTAATTTTCTTGTAAAATAAGGAAAAGTCACATTTTTATCAAGATCTCTATGTCCAAGCAATGCATATTTTTATCCCCAAAATTTATTTAATTAAGAATATCTGAGCATTGAATTGTCTTTTAAACACAACATACGAAGCAAAATAAATCTACTTCTAATCAGAAGAACATGGCGTGATTTATCACTCTTAAATATAATCGACTTAAGAGCCTCACGCGAAGTGCGTGGCCAATAAATAGTAGGAGTATGCTCCAGGGCTTCTCACTCAAATTATCGTTTTTCGATTTGTTTAATGAGATGAGTCCCCAACCCAGACTAGTCTAGCCCAGCCCAGCCCAGCCCAGCCTAGCCCAACTCAAGTAAAATGATTTAAAACCTCTTGAACCAGAAAGATACTGCTAAATTAACATGTTCTGGGCTTCGATTATTCTTTAAATACACGGGCAATCTTGTGAGATATCTTGCCTTAAATAATGCTGCAAATTGATGGCTTTCAAAAGCATAATGATTAAAAAATATTTATCTAATTTCTTATGCATATTTTGTTTGATCATTTTATAACATTTTTCTCTGGTGTGATAGTCATTTTTTAAAATATTTTTCTTTCTTGATTACCAATATTTTATTAGTTCATAAAAAAAATTCACCCATTCTATAATAGAAGACTTTTGGTCATTCTAAATGTTTTTCCTTTGGTAATGGTGTTTTTTTTTAAAAAAAATTAATTCTCATGTCACACCATATCGTTTAAATAGTTAAGAGTATGAAAACTATATCACGATTTCTGCCCAAGCTGAATCTAGTCGAACTGAATAACGCCCCAATTCCTCAATTTAGAGGTCAGGTTTAGGGTTTGAAAAACATAATTAGTTTTGCACCAATTTGTTAGTTTCAGGGCAAGCAATATGTTAGACGATGACGTTTAGGTCCAATCATGCAAACTTCACTTTTTTTGACAAACAATGCGTCAGCTTGTGAGTTAAGTAGTCTTAAACATAAAATTACAAATGAGAAATATGAATTGCGCAAAATTTGGGAAACCTTAAGAAATATTAAGAGAATGTACTAAAAATTGTATGCCTCTCTCTTACAATGATGGAACTCGCTACATTCTCCAAGTAACAGTGGGAAAAAAGTTGAATTATTACTGAAAATATTAAGAGAATGATGATTGATTAGATTATTATATTGTTGATTACTTTGCTTAAGGTTAACCATGGTTAGAATTATAGTAATTGTAGTTAGTTAAAGTAACCACAGTTAGATTAAAATAACTGAGATTAGATTAAGGTGACCTTAGTTGGGTTAGAAATAGTAACCATGGTTAATATTATTAAATATTATTATTATTTTTGGATTAAATAATAATAATTTATTATTTTGGGAATAATTAAAAAATTATTTATTAATTATATTATTATTTTATAATTTCGAATTATTATTATTTAATTCGGAATATTAATTATTTTTGGGAAAAATAATAGGTAATTATTTATCGGAAATGGTTTTAATCAAGAAATTTTGTGAAAATTATGATTAAGGCTTATTTTTCCCAAGATTAATTGTGAATAATCTCTTAGTTATTAAAGGGAATTGTTTTTGTTAAATGAAGGTTTTGNTATCTAATTTCTTATGCATATTTTGTTTGATCATTTTATAACATTTTTCTCTGGTGTGATAGTCATTTTTTAAAATATTTTTCTTTCTTGATTACCAATATTTTATTAGTTCATAAAAAAAATTCACCCATTCTATAATAGAAGACTTTTGGTCATTCTAAATGTTTTTCCTTTGGTAATGGTGTTTTTTTTTAAAAAAAATTAATTCTCATGTCACACCATATCGTTTAAATAGTTAAGAGTATGAAAACTATATCACGATTTCTGCCCAAGCTGAATCTAGTCGAACTGAATAACGCCCCAATTCCTCAATTTAGAGGTCAGGTTTAGGGTTTGAAAAACATAATTAGTTTTGCACCAATTTGTTAGTTTCAGGGCAAGCAATATGTTAGACGATGACGTTTAGGTCCAATCATGCAAACTTCACTTTTTTTGACAAACAATGCGTCAGCTTGTGAGTTAAGTAGTCTTAAACATAAAATTACAAATGAGAAATATGAATTGCGCAAAATTTGGGAAACCTTAAGAAATATTAAGAGAATGTACTAAAAATTGTATGCCTCTCTCTTACAATGATGGAACTCGCTACATTCTCCAAGTAACAGTGGGAAAAAAGTTGAATTATTACTGAAAAAAGGATTAAAGTTTGAACATCAACACCAAATATTAAGAGTGTACTAAACGTTGTATGCCCCTCTCTCTCTCTCTCTCTTGGCCGAGTTAAGCTCTTCCCAGCTTGGAAAGCACTAATTTTCATCCATAGGGGGATATAGTGAAGATGAATAAAGAAAGCTTTGTCGAATCCAAGATTCACAACATTGACTCGATTGAGTTGGTGGGCACCGAGAGTTGGGTCATCACCGTGTGGAACTAGTTGTGTTCTCCAAGAAATGGTAGGGAAATATTTGAATTATTATCGAAAAAAAGATCAAAGCTTGAACCTCAACACCAAACATTGAGAGTATGTACTAAAAGGGGCATACTTTTCTCTCTTTCTCAACCCAGCTAAGCTCTTGCCCAGATTGGACAACACTAATTTCCATCTGTCAAGGAATAAAGTGAAGATGGATAAAGAAAGTTTTGTTGAAGTCGAGAGTCACGACATTGACTCAATTGAGCAGGTGAGCAATCATGGTCATGTCCTCTAAGAAATAGTAGTAAAAGATTTGAATTATTATTAAAAACAAAGGATTAAAGTTTGAACATCAACATCAAATGTTGAGAGTATATACTAATAGGTGTATGCTTTTCTCTTTTTGTCGGCTGAGCTAAGCTCTTGCATAGCTTGGAAAGCTCTAATTTCCATTTGCCAAGGAATAAAGTGAAGATGGATAAAGAAAGCTTTATCAAAATTGAGAGACACGACATAAGTGACCGTGGTCATGTTTACCAAGAAACAGTAGGAAAATATTTGAATTCTTATAAAAAAAAAAAGATTAAAGTTTGAACATCAACATCAAACGTTGTGAGTATGTACTAAAAGGTGTATGCTTTTCTCTCTCTCTCTCTTGGCCTAGCTAAGCTTTTCCCTAGCTTGGATAGTACTAATTTTCATCTGGCAAAAGTAAAGATGGATAAAGAAAGCTTTTGTAGAACCAAGAGTCATGACATTGACTTGATTGAGTTGGTGAGCGAGTGTGGTCATATTCTCCAAGAAATGATAGGAAAAGGTTTGAATTATTATTAAGAAAAAAAAAGATTAAAGTTTGAACCTCAACACCATATGCTGAGAGTATGTATTAAAAGGTGTATGCTTTTCTCTATTTGCCGGCCGAACTAAGCTCTTGCCTAGCTTGGATACCACTAATTTCGATCTGCCAAGGAATAAAGCGGAGATGGATAAAGAAAGCTTTGTTGAAATTGAGAGTCACGACATTGACTCGATTGAGCTGGTGAGCGACCGTGGTCATGTTCTCCGAGAAACGGTAGGAAAAGATTTGAATTATTATTGAAAAAAATTATCAAAGTTTGAACATTAACATCAAATATTGAGAGCATGTACTAAAAAGTGTATGCTTTTCTCTCTTTGCTTGCCGAACTCAGCTCTTGCCTGCTTGGATAGCACTAATATCCATCTGCCAAGGAATAAAGTGAAGATGGATGACGAAAGCTTTGTCGAAGTCAAGAATCACAACATTGACTCAATTGAGCTGGTAAGCGACTATGGTCGTGCTCTTCAAGAAATAATAGGAAAATTTTGAATTATTATTGAAAAAAAGGATCAAAGTTTGAACATTAACATTAAATGTTGAGAGTATGTACTTAAAGGTATATGCTTTTCTCTCTTTGTCGGTCAAGCTAAGCTCTTGCCTAGCTTGAACAACACTAATTTCTATTTGTCGAGGAATAAAGTGAAGATGGATAAAGAAAGTTTTGTCAAAACCGAGAGTCATGATATTGACTCGATTGAGCTGGCGAATGATGTTGGTCGTGTTCTTCAAGAAAAAAATAGGAAAAATTTGAATTATTTAAAAAAAAAAGGATCAAAGTTTGAACATCAACATCAAATGTTGAGAGCATGTACTAAGAGGTGTATGCTTTTCTCTCTTCGTCAGCTACCTAGTTTGGACATCACTAATTTCCGTTTGCCAAGGAATAAAGTGACGATGGATAAAGAATGCTTTGTCGAAATTGAGAGTCATGACATTGACTCGATTTAACTGGTGAGCAATTGTGGTCGTGTTCTTCAAGAAACCGTGCAAAAAAATTTGAATTATTATAAAAAATAAAAATAAAAGTTTGAACATCAACATCAAACATTGAAAGTACATACTAAAAGATATATGCTT
This sequence comes from Corymbia citriodora subsp. variegata, assembly GCA_014858505.1. Lineage (NCBI taxonomy): Eukaryota > Viridiplantae > Streptophyta > Magnoliopsida > Myrtales > Myrtaceae > Corymbia > Corymbia citriodora. Next base: position 2,918,114 of record CM026416.1, read on the forward strand.
TTCTCTCTCTCTGTGCCAGTCAGGCTAAGCTCTTGCCAGCTTGGAGAGCACTAATTTCCATCTGAAAAGGAATAAAGTGAATCAAGAGTCATGATATTGAATCGATTGAGCTGGAAAATGACTGTAGTTGTGTTCCCCAAGAAATGATAGGAAAAATTTTGAATTATTATTGAAAAAAAAAAAAGATTAAAATTTGAACATCAACATCAAATATTGTATGTACTAGAAAGTGCAGGCTTTTCTCTCTCTCTATCGACCGAGCTAAGCTTTTGCTCAGATATAACTACATTTGTTAGAGGAAGTTGTTTAGTGAAAATTCATTCTTCCACCTCATCAGATAGATGGGTCTAGGATTAGGCCAAATTGTCAAATTTTTTATAGCTACAATGTGACGCATAGCTCTTACAAGTAGATTGGTTTACCAAGTTTGGAGGAATTAACGCTTTGCTCAATAAAATCCTTCAAAAGAATATGGCAAAGGTGCATAGTGAACTTCCTAGAAGTTCCTTATATGAATTAGCCACCCCAACCCTTAAAAATAAAAATTGCTCCGAGCTAAGCAACATCTTCCCTTCTAGAATTATAGAGAGATTGCACAACCTAAAAGGTGTCAAGAGTTTTAAAGTATCCCTCCCTGAAATCGTGGTTCGATTTTGGTAATTAGCGGTTTGTGTTATATGACACTTCATGTAGAAATTAGGACAAAATGAACTTGAATTGGAGAAATTGGCACTGTGGGATATACTTAGTCTCTTAGGGGAATCATAAACCTCCTTTTAGACATAGAGTGGAACAAACAATAAACATATAGCTAGATAAATAAATAAGCGAAGGCTCAAATCGGGCGATAAATTGATTGGAAAAATAAGTCATATCTCTTTCACGAGGCTGCAAAGTTTGAGCATTGTCATGATCAAATTTCTAGTAGCCTCTACATCTTGGACACTTGTGACCCTGAAGGGATGCTCTAATCCCTGGTACCTCAGTGTGACCACAATGACGGATTCGTCAATCTCATAACTTAAAGTAGCGCATGGGCTAGATGCCTGTGGCTCAAACTAAGCATCTCGCGGTGAACACAAGGCCGTTATACTTAAGATAGTATGGTGCTGATCACTTCTCGACACTCTTATGTGTAGACAAAAGAATGGAAACCGGGGAGAGGGGACATCCGGACACGGCGATTAGTTGAAGATTGCCTTGGATAAGCGCTGCCCTGCAGTCGCTTGTCATGTTCACCATAAGAAACCTTTTAACCACAGCTCCCATCGTCCATGTTCACACCATTATTTTAACGAACAAAAAAAAAAGGAGGAGAAAATAATATTCATCTTTCTAGATGGGTCGACAATAACATGAACACTTCACAATACCGGTAAAAATATTAGTGGCTCTTCCTCCACAAAAGTGCTCTTAACACCATATGTGTCTGTTAGTAGAAAATAATCTTTTCATTTCTCTTCCATTATTTGGTCATTACTTTTATGTTCCATTGCAATTCTAAAGTATATATAATATTATATTGGGTTACTACCATGGAAAAAAAAACGAAATCAGTACACCAATTTCACATTTAATTCGACTTAATTTTTGTAATGTGATAAATCTCTAATCAGTACATATGTGTCATATTTTTACCAAACTAATGTGGCACGAGATTTTTTTATGATACGGAAAATTGATTCAAGGTAAGTATGACACGAATGCACTGGTTTGGAATTTTATGTGACATCAAAATCGGTATGCATTAAATATGACACCAATACATAAGTTTTGAGGGGTTTTTTGCTAGTATTAATCTTATCATATTATATATGCGTGTATATAATATTTAGAAAAAAGAATTCCTCCAAGAAAAGAGGGGGGAGGAGGGTAAGAAGAGAATGCACTGCATGACGACCGTTAGGAACGCGTCCGTAGTCTTTAGCTGGGGATGGGCCCCAGGCGGTCCAAAATCTGAGGGGAGCGAGATGGGGCCAGCTGGAGCCACGAAGGCATCGATGGCACCCCCTCCCCCAATGAATATCCAAAGCAAAAATTTGTATTGCTCCCCAAGTTGGAAAAAGTGAGGGTGAGTGGAACTCGAAGGCTGAGACACACGTGGTGAGGAGCGACTCCTAAACGGTTTTGTGTTTTCCTAGTCTAAAAAATGTCTCCATTAAAAGTTTCTCCAACGTAAGAAATCCCTTCCCCAGTTTTACAGCTGCAACTCTAAGGAAACATGAGTGTCTATACATTAAAAGTTGCAAACAAATAAAGGAAGTGGTTCCCAAAAAAGAAAGTGGTCAATCAGAGGTAGTGTGGTGAGTTTCCCTCCCTTGGGATATCTATATATTCTACAATGCCCTATTTTTGGAATGTTCATCCGGAGTCCTGTAAGTGTCATGAGGTAGTTAGGCGAGATGGCCGAAGAAAATGATGAATCACCACAACTGTTGTTCAATGAGATGGTCTGCTTTATCCCTTATTGTGATCATTCGTACTCTTACATTATCATGTTTTAGAATGAACAATGTAATAAATTTTTCCTACTTATCCTCCTTTCTCACATTATCCTCATGCAGGTTACATTTCCTAATATAACAACTCTAGAAATTAAAGGCGTTCAATGTAAAGAGCTTTGGAACAATCAAATTCTCACTGATTCATTTTAGAAATTGGAATCTCTTGAATTGAAGGACTGTGACAACCTCTTACATATTGCCCCATCCCATATGTGGAATAGGCTATAGCATTGTCTCAAAAAACTGCAAGTGACTTCATGCCATTTGATCAAGATCATATATGAAGGTGATGGGATAGATATAGGGAGTGGTAAATTGAAGACACTCATTTTGTCTCATCTGGACAACTTGAGGCACATTTGGTAGTACTATGGTCTCCCAATCAATACAACAATCACCTTCTCCATATTTACTACTCCTACACTTTTTGATTTGCCGAAATTCAGTAGCATCTTGCCATTGAAATACACTGAGTGATGCCCATCCTTGCAAGTATTGAGTAGATTAAGTTGTGGAATAGAGCCGGAGCAATTTTATGTCAAAACTTTTGAAACAATCATTAAGTGCCACAACTTAGATTATAGTTGGATATTTGTCCTTATATAGAACTATAACTTCTTTTTAAGAATATCTTTCCATTGGACTACCGTGTTCTTTAATTTAGTCCAATATTGAAATTTTTATTGGCAATTTACTTTTTTCATTTGGGCAAGAACTTTTAAACTTAGAGCTCCTAACAATGAGGCAATTTGGGACCAAAGTAAGTTCTTAAACTACTTCGTATGGACTCTAGGACGTAAAATAGGGAAGTTTTCTCACCTTGTTGGGTAAGAAATGTATACAACTTGGAATAAGGGATGTGAGGCGTGTGGATACCAGCACGTTAAAATGAGAACATAGCCAAGCTAGGCATCCACACTGGAGGGACTACCGTTGGCGGCTCTCGTAAGTGGAAACATCTTTGGAGGAGGATAAGCCAGTGAAGTTGACCTCAACTTTATTTCACTGTGAACCTATGACCCTCTATCAAGCCCTGAGTTGACATTTTGTTTGTATCGGCAAAACGTACACAATGGAATCCCCCATTTTACTGAATGATTTCTTAAGGTTACATCATCCTTTTGAATTATTTATCAAGGGAGATTTTTCTTAATGGAATTAGTTAATGAAAATAAGTCGCATAGAATGATGCACGTTGCATGACTTGTAATATGTATATTCATATAGATGAGGCAAAGCATTCGAAAATTAGCCATTATAATATGTCTTATTGTGATAGGAGGAGAAATCAAATACATTAATGTGAAGCATTTTCGAAATATGGAGGCAGTGATTGTGGATCAAGGAGGAAGAGATGGAGGCATGGATGATATTATAAAGTTCCAGCTACTGAAGCAACTACATATAAATGACTGTCCCATGAAGAAATTCTTCTCATGTCCTCATGGAAAGAAAGAGTCAGTAATCATTACTTCAAATTCACAAGATGCTTATGCTGATTCCTTCTTTGATCGAAAGGTATGCATCCCTTCTCTTTTGGTAATACTTATAGTATTGCTTTGCGGGAGCAAGTAATAATATCTCTATGAAGATTTTTACTCGATTTTATTAGCTAATATCTGTTCACAATTTATAACTACATTTGTTGGAGTAAGGCATACAGCGAGAATTCATTCTTGCTCCTCATCAAATAGATTGTTATAGAATAAGGCTAAATTGTCAAATTTTTCATAGCTATGATGTGATGCATAACTCTTATAAGCAGATTGGTTTACCAAATTTGAAGGAATTAACGCTTTGCTCAATAAAATCCTTCAAAAGAATATGGCAAGGTGCATAGTGAATTTCCTAGAAGTTCCTTCTGTGAATTAGCCACCACCCCTAAAAAAGAAAATTTCTTTGAGCTAATCAACATGTTCCCTTCCCCAATCATAGAGTGATTGCACAACTTGAAAAGTGTCAAGAGTTTTAAAGGATCCCTCCCCAAAATTGTCATTCGATTTTGGTAATTAGCCGTTTGTATAATATGACACTTCATGTAGAAATTAGGACAAAATGAACTTGAATAGGAGAAATTGGGACTGAAGGATATATTTAGTCTCTCGAGGGAATAGTAAACCTCCTTTCAGACTTAGAGTGGAACAAACAATAAACAAATAACTAGATAAATAAATAAGCGAAGGCTCAAATCAGGCAATAAATCAATGGAAAAACGAGTCATATCTCTTTCACGAGACTGCAAAGTTTGAGCATTGTCGTGATCGAACTTCTAACAGCCTCTGCATCTTGGACACTTGCGACCTCGAAGGGACACTCTGATCCCCGATGCCTTAGTGGGACCATAATGACGGACTCATCAATCCCATAACTTAAGGTAGCGCACGGGCTAGATGTCTGTGGCTCAAACTAAGCATCTTGGGGTGAACACAAGGCCGTTATACTTAAGGCAGTACGGTGCCGATTGCTTCTCTACACTCTTATGTGGACAGATAGAATGAACAAACGGATAAAAGAGACAAAAGAAGGGAAGCCAGGGACAGGGGACATTTGGACACAGCGGTTAGTTGAAGACTGCCCTGGATAAGTGCTGCCCTCCGACCGCTTGTCACGTGCACCAAAAGAAACCTTTTAACCACAGCTCCCCACCATCCATGTTCACACCATTATTTTAAGGAAAAAAAAAGGAGGGGAAATTTATGTTCATCTTTCTAGATGGGTTGACAATAATACCAACACTTCCTAATACCAGTAAAGTATTAGTGGCTCTTCCTCCACAATAGTGCTCTTAACACTTCCATGTATTTGTTTGTTAGCAGAAAATAATATTTTCATATCTTTTCCATTTTTGGGTCATTGCTTTTACATTCCATCACGATTCTAAAGTATATATAATATTATATTGGATAATAGCACCCAAAAAAAAAAACCAAATCGGTACACCAATTCCACATTTAATTCAAATTAATTTTTATAACGTAATAAATTTCTAACCAGTATATATGCGTCACATTTCTTCCAAACTAATGTGGCATGAGATTTTTTTATGATACAAACGATTGATTCAAGGTAATTGTGGAACGAGCGCACTAGTTTGGAATTTTATGCGATGCCAAAATCGGTCTGCATTAAATATGACACCGATATATCAATTTTGAGGGGTTGAGATCATTTGTTCTAACCCTTATTGTGATCGTCCGTATTCTTGCATTATCATGTTTTAGAAAGAACAATGTAATAATTTGTCCTACAATCCTCCTTTCTCATATTATTGTCATGCAGGTTACATTTCCCAATGTTAGAAGTCTAACAATTGAAAGCCTTCAGTGCAAAGAGTTATGGAACAATCAAATTCCCAATGATTCTTTTTGCAAATTGGTCTTCCTTGAATTGAATCATTGTGACAATCTCTTACGTATTGCCTCATCCCATATGTGGAAGAGGTTGCAGCATTGTCTCGAGACAGTACAAGTAACTTCATGCCATTTGATCGAGATCATATACGAAGGTGATGGGATGGATATACAGGGTGGTAAATTGAGTTATCTGGTTTTGCGTGATCTCGGAAACTTGAGGCGCATTTGGCAGTTTTATGGTCTTCCAAACGTCCCGTTCCCAAACTTGAAAAACATAACGGCCGAGGCATGCTCCCGTTTGGAAATGCTTTTTACTACCTTCACAGTGAAATTTCTTGGGCAAATCGAAGTGCTGGTGGTGGAGTCATGCGACGAAATGAAACAAATTGCTGGCCATGAAAAAGGGGGAGAAGGGACCAGCACGACAATCAATTTCTCCAAGTTAATTCATCTTACACTGGTCGAGCTGCCGAAATTCAGGAGCTTCTTGCCTGAGAGATACTCGCCCCGGTGCTCAGAGGACTACCCATCCTTGCGATTCTGGAGAGTAGTAAGCTGTCGAGGCATTGTTGACCAGGAAGGTCACCTACCATGAGAAGCATTTTATGTGGGGGTTAGCGATAGCTATACTCTGGAAATTGATGAAAGCGATTCGACCGATACAGAATAACGCGCCGGGTATTCCTTCGATATTCATTGCTTTGGTTTGGCTCTGTGTGTCCCTCTGAATCGAAAAATCAGTTCATACTAGCTAACAGTGCACAATTCTCAGTGGGACCCACATCCACTCTTGCAGAGGGGTGGCAGAATAGAAACAGAGCCCCTCAGGCTCGGCAACTCCTTTGATCTTCATCGTCCTATCCGTCGCCCTCCATCCACCGCACAACGTACATGTGAGAAGGGGCGAGAACAGAGAGCATTGATCCGAAGGAACTCAAGGTGATTTTTGAGCATCTGCACGCCACTCTTGGTCATTTCAATTGAATCCTTTCCACTCGCTTCGTTGCTGATCGCACCGCTTCCCGATCGCCAACGGTTCCGCCAAGCCGCGAAGGTCTGTGGTGCAAAAGTGCTCGAACTTCGGTCATGACTGTCTGCTTCGAGGATTCCATTCCTTGACGTTGCTTTTGTTGTCGCCTTTACTCATGTCCTCTGTCAATTGCTATTGCTAATCGTTCATCATTCAACTAAGCCACATTTGCTCTGTTTTTCCGTTGCTTTATGTACGAAGTAGAGGCTGGGAGCTATTGCTACCGTCTGTCTGCAAATTGACTGTGATTGAGGCTATATTAACGATTTGAACTCGTGCTTCTCAGCCGAAATGTGTACCACCTGTTTGATGAAATTCCTGAACCAAATCAGTGTGTATTTTGATTCAGATCTTGACCGATAATTCCCTTCAATACTGGATTCTTGATCTATTCTGGTCATATAAGCATATTTGAGTTCTGTTTCTTCATAAGAAAATTGTTGGTGTTCAATTTCATACTCGTTCTGAATCTGCTGGAACCATGTCGATACATGCTGATCCGTGACTGTTGCGGCCATGAGCTAATGTCAATTGGTCCTTGATTTTATGCTATTCCACTCAAGTAAACACGTGTAGTGATGTAAGATTGTGTTATGGTGAATTTCACGTTTGCTTAGAAAAGAAATTATGTCATGAATGAATTAAATTCTGCTGGAAATCGATCCATGGATGCTGAGTGTGCCTTGATATCCCTGATTTGGTGTGCTTGTTCATGCTGAGAAAGTATTATGGTGAATCTCATGCCAATTTTGCGAGAATTGTAGTCATAACTGAACTTGAATACACTAAAATTCAAGCATTTCATGCTGACCGTGATTGCTTTGTTTAAATTTGGCATTACTTTGGTCTTGGATTGATGCCATTTTAATGTAGTAGACTCATATGGGCTTGTAGGAAGATATGGCTTCAATTTCATGTCAATTAGTCATCAAAACGATCGCAATTTGTGGTCTTGTATGCTCTGTTACCATTCTGAATGTGAGCTGGAATTTGTGAATAAGCATGAATCAGATGGATTTTGTCCTAGTTTGGTTGCCCTTTTGATTTCCCATGGATAAGTGATATTGCGAGCGCAAGCTCCTTGTCGATTTCATATGTTTGAACAGCAATTGGATGATTAAATTGATGAGATGCGTGCTTGATATTGCCATGAGAGTCTTGGCCTGATTATTGATTAAAAGTTCGCTAATGTTTAATTGAAGTTTAATTCCATGATTCTTGTGATTCTAAAGTAAACCCTCTACTAGTTTTGGAGCTCGGGATTCTGTAATATTAAATATTTTTTTGAAATACTGACTTCGTCTGAAGCGACCAGATTGGAGAAGATCTCTCGACGAAACTGGTCACTGAGGCCTCTCAAAATATTGCATGGACAACACTTTGCCAACAAAATACCAATATTCTCTCTCTCTCCTTTGACGCTCACCATTCGAGGCTTATTTATAAGAGCTATTGCTTAAATCTAATTGATCCTTCAATTGTGTTTGTGCCAATTGAGCACAGCACCAATTGCGGGCTACTCATTCATGATGCCCTTTCCTTCCTTGGAGTGTTCACTGGCCACTGCTGTTCGGAATGATGTTTCAAAGATACGAATTTTGTTTTCCTTCCTCCCCCATAGAATTCGCGAAAGCAACCCTCAAGTAAGGCGACGCCTCAGAGCTTACCGCAACAACTTGTGGGGATTGCTTTTGCAAATATTACCGGGGAGGGAAGATTAGTCACCAGTATTACCGGTACCCTACCCTTGAAATCCATTAGAACCATGCCCATATGTTCCACCAGGAGTAGATGCATAGTTCCGATTATCTCTCCTGTAAACCATTCTGCATTGAAGGTGCAGAGCTCCATCTATCTCCTTGCAGCAGGTCTCTCTGTTGCTGACAGCCATTGTTTTTATGACCCTACTAATTGTAGTTTCCCTGATATGAAGTCACTGGATCTCTCCTTTGTCCTTGACATGCTTCCCTTCTATCGGCGGCATAATCCATATTGTCCATTGGCATGGGATTTCTTCTTTCACCTTACCCCGGGGGACGATTACTTTGCTGAGAAGGATAATTTTGCGGAGCATCCCGCTAGATAGGTCTGTGGTAACCATATTGAGGGCTCCCTTCTCTGTTTGGCACTTGACCTCCTTGCCTATCATATCTAGTTCAGTCATAGTTTCTATTGCGATCACACATTCTACAACTCGGCCTCCCATACTGAACTGGTGTGGTATTTGCATAATTACTCCATTTTCATACTTGTCACCTAATGATTTTGTAAGTTCAACAAAACAACAAGCATTGCAGGGTTACAAATCATGGACACATTGGAAAGTTGAGGTTATGGAATTAGAGGATGAATGGACTAAAAGACTGAAAAAATGAGTAAGAGATGCATAGTAGATGAAATTCCTTGTGAAGCCAAGTCATACCTCCATACTCCCTATTTTGGGGATCAATGTAGGAATCAGGGAATACAAAAACAACTCCAGGTAGATGGGAAACTTATCAAAGACGCTTTTGAATTGCTCTGACTTTGCTTCAGTCCATCATAGCTTGATAGGTAGTCATACTACGTGCACAAATTCTATTTTTAGCTTCCTCCAAACTGAAACACAAGCATCATATGTCGTCTCAACTTTGCATTGCTTTGGGACATTGACAGCGGACTACACTCATCACATAAAGCAATTAATTTTCATGACCAAAAAATTACATTTCCATGTTATTAGGGTGCTAAATGTAAGCATTTTCTTAATTACCATGAATGTGGGGTTGTGAACATCATTCTTAAAGACCGTGTCAAGATTGCTATGGAACCTGTACTCAAGAGTCATATCAGCCATTGCATAGGTCCAACCCGCCAATGAAAGCTATTATATTTTGGTTGTTTTCCAAAAGCAATTTATTTTATCAAGAAGATATACTCACTAGAAACCCCCCATTTCATTGAATGATTTTTAAGCTTACATTATCCTTTTGAATGAATTTTCAATAGAGATATGCGTATTGCCTAACCGCACTTGTTAGCGAGGATAATTTGCTTTTAGAAATTTGCATGCCCATGTTCATTCATTTTGACAACCTTATGACAAAGAAGAGAAATAAGAACACATATGGAGAAGTATTTGCTTTAGGTCAACATATATTTATGCCTGCTCACAAAGCACGAAGGGTAATTGATCAAATTCATGGACGTTCCTATAAGGAGACACTTATGATACTTGAACTTATACAAATTATTTATTTATTCTTAGAGAAAATTTCAAATGAGGATCCGAAGTTTCATCACAAAAATTATATTGATCTGAATTGATTTTCTATCCAAAATATCAATATGATGATTAATGAAGTTTCATCACAAAAATTAAATTGATTAGTTAAATTTGACAATCGAAAAACGATTCCTAGGAAAATCCCGAGCGTGAATGGAGAGGTACCAGGCACAAGGCTAAAGCCAATGGAGAAAGACCCTATGATCGACAAGGCCAGCAAGAAATTCTTTTTAAGATCCCGAAAAGTTGAATCCTTTCCCTCCAAGAAGTGTGTGCTGTAAATCTCGAATGGAAAACACTTAACTGACAAGAACTTGATGAATCATATGAATTTATCTTAATGTTCACACCAAGCATCAACTCATCCGAAGCATTTTATACAGCAATGGCATCGCATGTCATGCACGCAACTTGCTTTAATTAGTAGAGACTATCTATTTGAATCACAACTTGCTTTGTCATGCCCATAAAAGTTTATTTTACACATATTTCTCAATTTCAATTGTTTAAATTACTGCTACTTAACCCAAAATCACTTGAAATTTTTGGTTTATATCATTGCATTTGCACTTTCTCATAATCGAATGCAACTAATTTACATATTTGATCATTTCGTGAGAGCATAGGGATGAGTGGTGGGTGATCCAAAGATTTTGCCGCCCACATTAGGAAACATTTTGAAACTGGCCAAAGGACCCACTTTACCGTCTCTGCTCACATGGATGGGATACTGCATCAAGTGCCCTCTCATTTCCTTGGGATTATGTTGGTCCTCATCCACATAAGCTTTCCAATTCTGTTTGGCTATTTTGTTCACCCTCTGTTGACACCTAAATTTTAACTAGGTATTAAAATTAAATTGCATAGAAAATTAGGGTTCAATTTGACCCTAACAAAAATGATTTTCACATCACCTTGGTACTAATATCATTTGTGTATACTAAGTTTATCATCTATCTTTATTTTACCATATTTTTACCCTATTTTCAGGTTTATTATTATTATTATTTTAAAAAAAAAAAGACACGGGCCCACGGTAGGGCTGGCCCAGCCCCCTTCTTTTCTTCTTATCTGCGCCGGCCCAAGGCCTAGCCCAGGGCCCAGCCCCTTTCATTTCCAGCCCGGCCCGGCCCCCTCCATCTTCTTCCTCCCTTCCTCTTCTTCCCTGCACGCGAGTAGCAGGAGAGCAGGAGCGGAAGACGGAGGCCGGCGACGACAGGGACGTCTCGCATGCGCCATCAATGCCGCCGCGCGAGATCCGGCGCAAAACCCGGACGGAAGAGACGTCTTGGCGGAAGCTTTCAATGCCGAGCGGAGAAGAGGGGATGGGACGCCGGTTCGGTCGAGCGAGAGCCCGGCTGGGCACCGAGGACCGCCGGTCGGAGCACCTCCGTCGACCGGGCTCCTCGCCTATAAATAGGGGGGTCGAGCGAAGAAGAACACACAGCAACACAGAGCGAGAAAGAGAGAGGGAAGAGAGATCTAAGAGTGAGCGAGATCTGAGAGAGAAGAGATCTGAGGAGGGCAGAGGAGGAGCGAGCTCAGAAGGCTTCACCGGAGAGACATCCGGAGAAGTCTGAGAGTGAGCAAATCCGGTCGAGTGAGAGAGAGATCTGCAGAGAGGCGGAGAAGAAAGTGAGATCTGAGAGAGAGAGGAAACAGATCTGAGAGAAAGAAACTGAGTGAGAGAGCTGCGGCGAGAGAGAGATCTGAGTTTGTGGCTGCGATTGAGATCGGAGAGAGGAGAGAGAGACGCGAGACCAGGCCTCGTCGCCGTGTCGCCGCGTCGGAGACCGCCCACTTCCACTGATCCACCGCTCGTGTAGCCACCGCATGCCCAAATTGCTGCTCTTCGTCGATCCACCGCTCGTGCCACCACCGCAAAAGCCCAAGTCGCCGCTGTTCGCAACCCACTGCCGGAGCCAACGACGACCGGGCTGTCTGCCTTCATCATCTCCACGACCCAACCGCCCACTGGTTTCGGCCTAGCCTTACGACCACCGTCGCCCCTGCTTCTTCTTGCCACCTCGTCGACCCGCCAGCTGGTCCGGCGACGACCGGCGCTGCTTGCTGCGGCCGGACCGGGAGGCGCTCGGCCATCCCCCTTCATCGCCGCGGGGGAGCTGCAACGGAGAGGGGGCACACGGAGTCGGGTCATGACCGGGTCGGGTACAAGGACCCGGTCGACCCGCTAGGGTTCGGCTTCATGGGCTATGGGCTGAAATGAATTGGGCCCATTGGGCTTATTTTGCTTTCTTGGGCCAGTCTTTGTTTTATTTGGGCTTGGGCTCGACTAATTATTTCCTTTTGTTTCAGGTACTGGGCTAGGCAAACCGGGCCCATTCGTTGGACAGCCCAGCCGAAGAGCCTAAGGCTCCGAAGCCCGGGCCCGCGCCGGCCCAAACCTGTCCCGGGCCGGGGCCGAATCCGACCCGGGTCCGACCGAATGACTTGACCCGAGTCCGGCCGGAGGACCCGACCCGGGGCCGGCCGGTTTATAAAAATATTATATTATTATTTTAATAAAATATTTTAAAAATAAAAAATATATATTTTTAGAAAAATCCGAAATTTCAAAAAATAGTTTATAATTTCCAAAAACCAGAAAATCCAGAAATATTTTCTATTTTCCAAAAAATCAGAAATTTCGAAAATATGTTATATTTTCCAAAATATCAGAAAATCCAAAAAAAATAGTTTTTATTTAAAGAAAATCGAAAATCGAAAAATATTATATATTTTTCAGAAAAACAGAAAATCCAGAAATATTTTTTATTTTCCAAAAAAAAGAAAAAGCCAAAATTACTTTTTTCACAAATGCATGAAAAATCCTTGAAAAATTCAAAACTTTCAAACCCGAGGGTTTAAATAAGATTAAGTACCGGAAGGGCATTGGTGATTAACTAGTGTAATCAAAGTCCCCGATCCTAGTTTCTTTGGTTGCGCAAGAGTAAAATATTTCTCCCGATATTTTATTTGGGTTTCTAATGGACCCACCCTAAACTGATTAGTGGCGACTCTTTTTTAAATGAAATTGAATTGCAGGTTAAAAACTCAGACTTTAAGTCGTGAATTGGTGGGCTTGGGAGAGCCCGGGCTAAACCCTGATGAAAGGCGTACAGCCGAGCCATTAGCCTCCCGAGACGCGAGAGGGAGGTCGCGACACCCTCTCCACACATTCAGCGCTTTGAGTTTCCCTAAAGCTGTCCTCTAAATCTACCAGGTGCTCTGCCCATAGTGACATCCTATAACCGCAAACCTGCATAGCATAAGTTGACATAATTATATACAAGATTAAATTCTTAAATGAATTTTAATGCACTCACTTGGCTGTTTGCCTTGTATATGCTATTTAGATGAGAGGCTAACCCAATGTAACTAAACTGGCCACGCGGATGCCTCTTTTTCCTGGCCCAAGTGTGATGTGGCTAATAAGCCCCATCGTGATTTCGGTGTCTCTTGCACCATCCATAGATCTTTGGTTGAAATTTGCCGATCCCATGATCACATACTCATCATCTAGTATCATCCCTTGCATGCACATATATCATGTACCTGCGAAACTTTTGAACCGACACCTGTATGGATGGAAACCACAGCATGTTTCAACCAAAGTTTTTATCACTCGTGCGAAAACCATATCTCTTAATGACCTTTTTTTGTTCAACAGATGAGCCAAAGGAAGAACATCGCAGCATTATTTTCGGATTGTTGATTCATTGCTTGGGATGAAGACTGTGAAGAGGACAAGGGCTTCCGCTTGTCAAGGCAATAGAAGTTCAAGTAATCCGGTGTATGGTACTTGTGTGACAACCCGGCTTTTTTCGAGAGCCTCTGCTATAATTTTGTACATCATCATCATGGTTTGTTCCTGTCCACGCTATCAATATACACATGGGAATAGTGAATGTTGATCTTTTCAAAACATCATATCTCGGAGAGAAATACTAAAATGACTGAAACGAGGTGGGATCTCGAATTTTCCCCTTTTAAGTAGCTAGGCTCAGTCAACTTGGATTACTTCATTTCCTGCTTAGCTGCATTCGTCATGTCAAACAAAAAAGTACATTTATTGAAATAACGTTATCAATATGCATGAGTCATCACCATTTCTTTGCAAGATGAAAGAGTTTATCCTCGATCTAACCAGCCAAAAGAGAATTTCCTGCATGGCAGCACTAGTAGGGACACCGTCCGGCCACAGACGTCCTTGCCGGGCACAGAGAGAGTCCGCGCAGTGAACAGAAGCGGAGAGCAGAGAGCGGTTTCTTTCTTCAGTCAGATGGCCGTTCTCTCTCTCCGCTACGGAGTATTCAATCTCCGTCTACTCCAAGCTCGGCGTCGAGGCAAAGCGAGCGGCTCCTTTCTTCGGTCAGATGGGCGACGAACGTCCCCACAGGGCGGGGAAGGAAATTAGCTGAAATGTTGGGGTAAATGAGACGGATGGGTCTGGGCTGCGGATCAAATCAATGCGTGGCTCTTGTGGGCCGCGCCAGTTGGACCAACTTGGCCTTTTCAATTTGTTATTTATTTTTATCTTTTTATTATCCTTTTTCTTTTGTTCTTTTTACTACCATTCATTGTTTTTATGTTCTTTACTTCTTCTTCTTTTTACGAAAATGTATGCTTAATTTGTCGACTAAAATTTAGTTTCTGACAGTTTCAATTATATTTACCTTAATATTTGAAGAAGAATATTATGCCATCGCGATCTAAGTACAAGATGATGTATGTTTTGTTAAGTCAAATCTTTACTTATAGAATTGTTTCAGATTGATGGGAGAAATGGACCCAAAAAATGGGACAATCGAGTTGAATATAATCGGGTAGGTGTTGATGAAATATCAACCCATTTAAAATTACTTGATTATAATCCGAATTCATATTGACCCAAGATTCAATCTGCCCATTTGGTAGGTCAAAGTCCCAGAAATTGTGATGGAAGATTAAGCACAGAGCAGTACAAGGCGATAGAGAGAGAGAGAGAGAGAGAGAGAGAGAGTGGGTCAAAGTCCTTGAAATCGCAATGGAAGATTAAACAAAGAGCAGTACAAGGAGAGAGAGAGATGAGCCTGCTTTAGCAAAAGATGGGATTTTCGTATTTTTCTTTTCTTGTTTTGAGGACTCTTTTTCACTTTATTCCAAGTTTTCAAAGTAAAGAAATGGGGAGATGACAATCTTGTAAAAAGATATGACCGCTAACTTACTTGTCAAATAACTTGTAGGTTAGTTATCATCATTATTAGGATTTTATCAGTGTCTAAACAATACTAATTATCAACTCTTTTGAAATTTTATGAGCATCTTTAGTAATATACTAATATGGTGACTGACCAATTTTTTTGGAATTGTACTACTGTTTTTAGTAAAATACCAATTCAATATCTCCCAATAAATCAGTGAATCATCAAATTTTTGTAGTTGTTGATTATTAAACTAACAAGAGGAGATTAAATAAAAAGCAACAAATAAATACATAGAATCAAGACATGAGAAAGAGTCGACGAAAAAGCATAGAACTCGTTGTGTGAGGGAATAAGGAACTCATTTTGCATTTCCATCTCTTTAGTTCTTCCCACTTTTAGGAGGAATATATTTGTGGGGCCCCAGGGAAAATTTGTCTACCTTTCTTTCGCCTGCGCCGCACTCTTTCGTTGCCCAACAAGGCAAGTATTTGCTTCCATCTTTATTTCCTCTCCTTTTCGCCCAATTCCTAAAACCCGCTTTGTTCGATGGAATGACCCGACTGGGTTCTATATGGGTCAAACCTTTAAAAGAAAAATTAAGTTGATGAATATTTGGAGTGGCTCTTTATTTATAAATAGTATGTTCCTTTTGACATGAAATTTGATATGTATGAAATCCCTTTATAAATATAAATGTCCTCGTCAATAATAATACGCATCGGCTTGACTATATATGATATGATAAGAAGAAAGAAATAGAGAGGAGCTATAAATCATATGCATAAAGAAACAAAGTGGATGAATGAGACGACATCTTCGTCATTTGCAATGGTGCATATAGATATTTTAAATAGGAGCAAAAGGTTTTTTTAATTTCTTTCGTTCGTCAATATCTTGTAATTGTTTATCTTATGCTATCTGTTCTTCAATATAGAAATTGAATATCATGGCTACAAATGGAATGTATGCCTTGTTAACTAAAATTTTTGTATTAGGTCCATGGTTGATACAAAACAGGTTATATTGTGGCATTACAATAATTATACGTGCATGATGAATATTTGATTATATCGTTATGTAAATTTTTGGATTGTATATATAAGTATAGTTTCCCATCAATTAAAACTATTCTTGCTTTGGGTGATTGATTGAGTTAAGAGGTTGTGTTTTTTGGAATATTTGCTATCGTTATTCGTAGGACAATATGTACAAATTTGGGACTAAATATGTCATTAAATATGGTTGTGCACTCATTAACGAGATACTTCCAAGCTTTTTCAGCATTCCTTTTGAATTTCTATTTTATTTGGTGTATATGTAAATACATTTGCTTGAATGAAAGATTCTTTACTCTTATTTTCCGATGACTGAGTTTTGTCTATCTTCTGTACATCTGATGTAGGGGCTGAACATTTTCATATACTTTTCACATGTCATTACAGAGCATCTAAGTAAAAGGAAGGACGATATATACATATCAACCATTCAACTTAATTAAGAACAATGCTCATGCGACGGTCCGTTACTTTTTTTAAAGAATGACGGTGCCTTCTTCACCACTAATTTCCCTTGAGGCAACTGGTTAAAAACAAGTTTAATTGGTTCCCGAGCTTTTGGATTTTAGGAGGCAAAAAGAAGGCAGAAGATAGGAGAAAAGGGATACATATCATCCGGCTTAAACACAATAAGTGATTCTACTATTCTTTTTCTCACTTTGACTCGCTTTGTTTCATCAAATATTGGACGCTGCTAGAAAGTAATTTTTTAAAAAATTATTTTTAAAAGGGATGATTTAAATTTTCCTGCGTCCTCAACCTTCGTTGGCACCTCTAGATTTTGGAACTATGGACCTTAATGCTAGGCTTGAAATATCGATGATCGGAAATTAGACGGTTGCTCAGGTTGCTCAGTCCTTAGGAAATTGAGTATTCACATAATGCAATGTTTCTTGCTAGCAAATCCCATCGACTCCCATGTCTAAAATTTTTATTTAGAAAAGGTTGGCCATAAAACAAGAAGAAAGAAAAGAAAGAAAACAATCACAATTTAGATATTTAGAAGTATGAAATGATTTATTTGTTCCGATTCAACGTCATAGATTAACTTGATTACTTTTTCTAGTATCACTGTTCCAATTGAATTATGAGAAATTGTAAAATAAACATGATCAGAAGCTATATATGAGTTTTTGGTCCTTATAAAATTTGATTCATTATGAACATATACTTGATGGCCAAAGAAAAAGAACTATACAAAAAATTTCTTTACTATTTTTCTTTTCATACAAGTTTAGAATTCCGAGGCCATCTTAGAAATTACTCTAATAAAATTTTTAAGTCTCGTTATAAAAAGTTAATGGACTCCATGACACGTGTAATGTAGGCGCATGTTTGATGTGTCTTGATATTAGGGGCGTTAAGAACCAAACCAAAAACTGAACCGAAATGAAAAACCGAACCGAACCGAACCGAAATTTCGTATATTTTCGGTTCGATTCGGTTAACCGAAAAATAACCATTAACCTTTTTGATTCGGTTCGGTTTTCGGTTCGGTTAACCGAACCGAATAAGAATTCTTAGTAAAAATTGAACAATCTTCCTTCTTTTTTTCTTTTTTTTTTTGATGACCCAGGGAACCCCGCACCCCGCCGACAGCCGAGGGAGTAAACCCTAGGGGCCACACGTGCTAGCCACCACACACGTGAAATCAATTAAGTCACTCTATGACGAAGCTGGGATTCGAACTCTCAACTTTTTGCAAGAGGAAGAGAGCGCGAGCCAGCAGTGCCACCCAAGTGGGTGGTAACAATCTTCCTTCTTTATCCTCTCTTCTTTACTTAAATTTCAATAAGCAAAGTAAAAATAGGAAAACTGAAAAACCGTCCCAAACCAAACCGAACCAAACCGCATTTTCGGTTTGGTTCGAGATGGTTTTGGTTCGGTTTTTCCAAAAAACCGAACCGAACCAAACCGTTTACACCCTTACCTGATATCATCACCCCTTTCATGGATTATTGGTATGTTGTTGTGTACCAAAAGAAAGGAAGGTGAAGGCCCACAATCTACCATGTAAAATGAAACGGGCGGCTTGCCCTTGCACCGTTACCAAATTAAAATAAGCTTAAGCTAGCAACGTGCAATATAGTGACTTGCATTCGACTCCTGAGGCCCCTGTCCCTTCAACAATACCAGTAATTAGAGGTGTTAATATGGGTCATAAACCTATATTATGACTCACTTTTAGTTGAATTGATCAAATATGGGTCAAGTGAAAGTTAAATATGGGTTGAGTGAGTTATTAGGTAGACCTATCATCTCTCTCCTTCCATCCTCTCCTCTATACATTCTCGACCTCCGTTATCGATCTCCCCATCACGTCGCCGTCACTATCACCGATCCCAAGCTTGCCGTCACCGGCTAGAGCTTAGCCTAGATCTAGGCAGGCAAGTTGCAACAGAGCTTGGGTTGGTGAGCCCTAAGCTCGCTGGCCAGAGCTCGGCCTAGATCTAGATAGGCGAGTCGCGAGGTCGCCGGTCTTGGCCAAGCTGTAGCTCACCTAGATCTGGGTAGGCGAGCCCCTAACTCGTTGGCCATAACAGAGTTCACAGCTTGCCAGATCCGGGTGAGCCTGAGCTTGACCACTACTAGCAACCTTAATGGAGCCTAGATCAGCCGAGCCTCGAGTTCATCGGTCTCGGTCGAGCTCAAGCTCGCTGGCCTGCGTCTTGGCTAGTCGCCGTCAAGTGGCACCAGTAGAGGAGAAGGGGGAAGAAGAAGGAAGAAGAAAGAAAAGAGAATAGAAAGGGAAAATAAAAAGAAAAAATAAATTCAATAATAATAATAAATTCAATTTTTTAAAATAATTGAAAAATCGATTTTAAAAAAAATTATTTTCCAAAAAATATTTCAAATTAGATGTATCCACATTTTTTTATTTACTAATTTTTTATTATTTAATTTACTTTATAAATTTGATGTGAAATTTTTATTCAAATAATTTATATGTGAAGTTTAAAGTGGACTAAAAAAGTGGGAGTAGATTTTCTTAAATTAAATTAAATATTAATATGTGTTGGTAATATGGGTCGGGCATAAGTCATCAAATTTATATTGCATGAAAATGGGTCAAAACGAGTTAAATAGGTCGATGTGGGTCAGACCATTTTCGACCCGACCCAAACCCGACCCGACCCTCCCATTTGACACCCCTACCAATAATACATATATCATCCCAAGGTAGCTAGCCAAAAGCGAGAGAAACACCCAGGGAGCTCCTTCCGTGGCGTGATGGATCCACCCACGGCCATGAACAGCAGCGGGGAACAGTCTAATTCGCGGAGCCTCCGGACCATCTACTGCAACAATCGCAAGGCCAATCAGCCGATGAACTTCAAGGTCAGTCGGGTTTCGTTTCCTTTCGTTTCGTACCCCTCCATTCCGATCCGTTCATGTTAGGTCGCGAGATGTGTGAGGTGAAAGCGGTGCAAGAGGAAATTCATCTAGTCGAGAGGCTGCAAGAGAGGCTTGGCCTTAAGAATACTAAGTTTGACATGTTAGATTTAATTTAGGCTTCATTTAGTTTACCGAAAATGAATAATTGAAAATATATTTTTGAAAGATAATTGCTTGTATTGTTTACAAAAATAAATGAATAAAAAAAATTTTCTTTGTCCACGAAAATATTTAAATATAAATTGTTATCAATAATGAAAATATTTTTCATTGACTAATTATTTTCAGCGATATAAATGCTTATTTTTGAGAAATTTTTTTCTAATCATTCATTTTTTACGAAACAAACGAAGTCTTAGGCTTCATCTATTTTGTGGAAAATGTGACGCCTTTAGAAAAAATGTCTTCCAAGAAGTCATTTTTCAGGAAAATGAATATTTTTCAATATTTTGTTGAGATAGGAAAATGAAGTGAAAATATTTTTTGCCATTTGATAAGGAAAATCTTTTCGTTCATCCAATCCTTTTCAATAATTTTTTTATTTTATTTTTTAAAATTGATTTTTACTTATTTTTTGTTCTCTTTTTCTTTCTTTTCTTCCTTGGCCAATCGCTAGCCATGGCAATGGCCAACGACTAGCCACAAACAAGCTCAAGCCTCGTCATAGGTTGGCAAGGCTCTAGCTCACTAGATACTGACGAGGTTGAGCCTTGCTAACCTATGGTGAGGCTTTGCCTTGCTTGATCCAATGAGGCTGACGAGCTCTAGCCTTGCCAAATCTAGTGAGCTAGAGACTCACCGATCTCAGGTGAGCTCCAACGTCGCCTTGCTCATCGGATCTAGTAAGGCTTGAGACCGTCAAGTGAGCTTAGGCCTCGTCAGATTTGGCAAGCTAGGCGAGGCTCAAGCTCACCAACCAGCCTCGAGTGAATTCAAGCAAGGCGAACCCTTGCCTCAAAGAAAAAGGAAAAAAAAAAAAAAAAAATTAAAATTACAAATTTTTAAAAAAATAAAAACAAAATGAAAAGGTATTTGGTGAATAAAATTGCTTGGTTTAGAAGTGAAAGAAAGAGGATAACAAGCGAAAAATATTTTCCCCTTTTTTATAAAGCTTTTTTCATTGGTGAAAAATGTTTTCCTTGACTAGTTTATTTTTCGTAAATGAATGCCAAAAAATCAGAAATTTTTTTTCTTAAAAGTGATTTTTTGCGAAATGGACGGAGTATTAGTTTTGTTTTGTTTCATTTTCTCTTTTCCAGATATCGCAGAGTGGATGAATTCGGTTTCTTCCGGTTGTGATGTGAAAATAGGCTTTTTCTGAGTTTTTAGTGATGAGTAATTTGGTTTCTCACGAGATGATGATGAGTCTTTGCTGACCTTAATACCGTAGAGTAAGATTTCGTAAGAGTTGGTGCCATTGTATGGTGTACCGGTGAACGGTGTAGTATAAAGCCATTGGTGGAGCTGTCAAACTGAAATCTGATTTTACTGGACTCGCGTTAAGGAAGTTATTGTGGGAAGCAACTAATTTGTTAATACGCACTCACAATTGGAAATATTGCCAAAAAGATCCTAAACACATTGTATTTGTACCATCCTAAACTTTTTAATTTGATAAATTGAGTTATAAACCTTTTGAAAATTTACCAAGTAAGTCCTTATAGTAAATTTTGGTTAGAAATTAGTGACATGGACGCCAGACATTTTACGTGGCATGATCGATGCTAACATGAATAAAGTTTGCAATTTTGTAAAAGAATTTGTGAATGTTTTTTTATTTTTTATTTTTTATTTTTTTTCTCTTTGTTTTTTATTTTCATTGTGCTAGTGAGTGTCTTCGGCAACCCTCACCTAACCTAAGCGAGGGTCGCCTTGTCTACAGCCAACGAGGCCACGATGACCTCACCCAGGTCCTTTGCGACTTTGTCGATCATAGGTGAGGGCACAAAGGCCCTGGCCAGATGTGGGCAAAGCCTTCATGGTCAGCGAGGGCTTTTGCGACTTCACTAGTTGAGGGCCAAGCGGCCATCACCCAATCTTGGTGAGCCCTTCACGGCTGGCAAGGACCTTGCCAATGGCTTAGTGACCGACAAGGGGGCAACCCTCACAGGCCACAAAGAGAAAAAAGGCAAAGAATATAAAAAAAAAAAATCTGAAGATTTTTAAAAATTACAACAAATTATCCATGTCAAAATCGACCATACCATGTAGGAAAACTGTTGTCCACATCACCAATTTTTGCCTCAACTTGGCTAGGAGGACCCATCAGCAAACTATCAAAAATTTTATGAGCAAATTGGCTAATTTGATAGGTTTGGTATTAAATTGGTATAAGTGAAATTGATTTAGGACTTTTTTTTATAATTTCCCTCCACAGTTTGAGCCGTATCAATTTTGATCTTTCCTCCGAGAAAAATATTAAATCTTGTGTTTTTCGATTTGTGATGACTATCATATGAGACAAGACTCATTTAACAAATATCAAAAGTTGATAACTGGTTTTATTTAATGTAATTGTCGTTCCTCGAACTATGTTTCTGTTATCCTTGATTGTTAGCTAGCCTTCTGTATCGCTTGTCTCTCCCCATGGAAGTTTGATTTTCTTGGTGATTTCACAGTGGACCCCAATGAAGAAGACTTAAAAATAATAATAATAAAGGAGACTTCGATGAACAAGTTGTTACTTTATTTTCACTATATAGAAGAGCTGAAACCTGCTCTAGCTTTTTCAATTTTTATGACAACTAAAGTACCTAGACCTTTTTAAGTTTTTATAAATGGATAAGAGCCCTTTTCAAGATAATTGTTCTGCCTATTGATTCGTTATAAGGGTTCTACGAGGGGAATTCATCAAGAGGCTATGGTCATATCTTGTTGTCTTGCTGCATTTAATATATGTTGAGAAAACTCCTAATTTTGATGTTAATAAATTATTTTATGCACAAAGAAAATCATACATTTTCAAAGGAAGAAGAGTCACAGGGTGACACATTCTTCTTGCTGTAAACTAGTATTAACACTTAGAGATGGGGTGAATAGGTGTAGAGAAATTTCACGCGCAATTAAAATAAAGCTTTTGCAATCTTTAAACTGAAATTAAATAGAGAGAGTAGAGAAGATCGCAAACACAATTTATAGTGGTTCGGCTTTAGACAAGCCTACGTCCACTCTCCAAGCAATCAGCCAATAGGCTGGATTTCACTATATGATCAAAGGTTACACTCTCTTGAGTGTTAGCACTCGATGATGATAAGTCTCACAAAGTCACTCTTCTTGGTAATTCACTAGGATCACTCAATTACGCACTCAAACAACTAATGAAGAATTGAATCAGTCTTGGAATATATTTATCCTCTCTAGTCTCCTAGGTCTCATCCTATCCTTATATACTCTCCAAGCCGCACTCGACCGTTGGCTCTTTCCTTGAGAGTTTCGTCTTCCCTTTCCTGGACAGACTTTATAAGGCAAGTCTTTTTTACCGTTGGAGGTAGATTGAATCCCCTTGGATTATGTTCGCCTATACAATCAGAATCCGAGCTTCCATAAGTGTTACATTCTTCTTTAGAAGTTGTCCGTTGATTGATCCTGCTAATCAGTTTGATACAACAGAATAAATATAAATAAAATAAGTAAAATACTTGACCGTTGGTGATCTTATCCTGTAACTCAAGTTCTGCGTCTGGTACAGACAGACTCAGAAATTGCATCTCTTCATCCAGATTCAGAGGCTTCCTATGCTTCTCCGTCTGCTTCATCCAGACTTAGAAGCATACATTAGTAATCTTTGATTTATTTTGTCATCTTCAAAACATTATAAGGGATTTCCCTAACAATCTCCCCCTTTTTTATGATGACAAAACAATCTCTAAATATGCAAATGTGCAATTATGCTTTTAAATATATTGATAAGTCAAAGCATCATAAGCACATAATGCAATCTCCAAAATTTTATATATTCAATGAATGTCATTCAAAATAGGAGATTATAAAATAAAAAAAAGTTGATAAATTGAGCAAAATAATATATAGAAATAATTGCAGTTCAATATTATGCACTAAATAATAAAATCAATTAGCACATATGCATATACATATTTTCTCCCCCTTTTTGACATAATCAAAAAGCGATAACAATGCAAAGGGATGTCACGTGGAGAATAAATTCACATAATATTTTTAAAGATATATTAGGCATGAAACACAAACTTTAAAGATATCATGTTGATATGAACATAAAGAATATTCAATACAGCTCATATATCAACAAAAATCTGCCAAGGAAAAAAATGATGATATACTTACCAAATTATATAGAACACAATTTATTTTCTTTCCATAGTAATCAGGATCAAGATCAATTCAAAAAATCTGCCATACTTAATCAATGATTCCCCTCAATTTGTTGCTTTTTCGAAATGATCACGATTCTTCATTTCTTTTTATATTCACTTTCTCCCCCTGTCCTCATGACAGTAATTGCGATAATACTTATCGCAGCTTGTGCACGTTAAATAGAATGTCATCCCTTTATTTCATTTGTAGTAGCAACATTAGCAGCATTCATTTGCTTTTGAAGTTTGAGATAAAAGTTTGTTTTCTTCAATTAAGCTCGCCTCAAATTTAATCTATAGAAACTTAACAAACTTTCTGCACAAATGCATTGTTATAATATTTCACGTAATATATAATGCCCTTTCTTGTGAAATAAATTGAATAATATATATGACAATATAAAAAAATTTCAATTCAAAGCTATTCAACCTTACATATGACACATTAGTGGCCTGCTCAATAATTTCTGAAAATTTTGTGCAATGAATAGAATTTTTGAGCCTTAAAAGAATCTCCATAATTTCGGATCAAGCTTTCCCAACCTCATATGGAAATATATTTTGCCACTTGCAAATCCTTGTAAAATAGATAATAATCTTTGCAAAAAAAAAATATATATCACGCACATACCTTCTTTCAATTTGCGGATTAAACTTGCCTGATATAAAATATCTTCTAAGATTATAGCAAGTGAATCCCAAAATACAACAATATCTTTCAAGATTAAAGGGATTTCCCTAAGCATAAATTTCAAAAAGATATTATTGATGCAATACGCAAAATGAAAGTAGATATTTTTATCACGTGCCAAATCAAGTAATAAAAATGTGCAATCTGACGATATTTTTTGCAATATAAATCACACGTGAGTCATCAAAATCATCTTAAACCATAAAAATTTGTGTTAAATTTGGAAGACAAGATGATAAAGATGGAATATATTTTATTTCCTTACTCAATGTATATATTTAAAATATACCATTGATTTAAAAAAATATCTCATCAATCATCGCTTGAGATATTCTTCTGATTGCTCAATGATTTGCATAAAATTTTTGCAATCATTCTTCTTTTGTAAAATTTCCTACAGTAATCTATTTTTCTTTTGGTATTCATAATTTGGATCCTTCTTTTACGTTAGAGCACAAATAGGAAATTTTCATAAAAACTCAACGATGCTTTGCTGACTCATTTCAGTAGAATATTTTAGGGAGAATATCTTGTATAATATCTCGTAAAAAAAATTGTTTTGCAAAAATATAACACAATAAGAAAGCATAAAATCTGATCAAATAATCATGATTATCTCTAAGCAGGATATCAAATTAATCACACGTATCAAATTCCAACTCACAAAACTACCAAAAATATATAACACGATTCTTCCTTCAATATAACCAATTATAGAATATAATTATTATAAAATCTAAATCAATTGAGGCATAAAAATGATATATCAAATATCAAGTATAATGAAAATATTTAAAACATGCACGCAAAACAAATTGAGAATTTAAAAATATATATTTCTTACCAAATTCTCTTTCTCATTTGCTTGCAATCAAAACACATACTCAAGTTTTCTTTGGTACCCATATTTTCTTGGGTCCATTGAGGTTAGTGGTATATGCTTTGTCTATCCATTTCTTCTGAACAGGTTTCCAGACTTTAGGACATTTGTTTTCAAAATGTTCTCTTTCTCCACAATTAGAACATTTGAGATTGTCTCTACCAACAAGTCTTACAAAATTATTTTTGAAATGATTTCTGTAAGCTTGTCGAGAAGGTATTTGTCTTATTCTTTCCTTGACTTTAGGAAAATCAATCAGGGAATCATTTTCCTTATAAAAACCAAGTCCAGACTTATCATAATAAGGAATTTGAATGGAAAGTATATGCTGTAGGGTTTTTGATCCTTTAGAAAATTTTGTGGTAATATTTAAGAATTCATTTTTGAAAGAATCATTCTCCTTTTGCAAGGAATGCAAGGAATCTTGATTTTCCTTTGTTTCCAAAAGTTCCTTTTTAATAGATTCATTCTCATTTAATAGAAACTCTCGATTTTCCTTTATTTCCAAAAATTCCTTTTTGAAATCATCCACTTTTCCTTTCAAAGAAACGTTATGTTGACTCAACTTGTAATTTTCCTTTTTTAATTTGGAGATCCTTTTCAGAGTAGATTTTAGATTAGAACAAAGCTCATTTATATAATCTGAAACTTTTGTAGGAATATCAGAATGGCTAACCTCAATCTCTTGGTTTGAGTCTGAGTCTGAATGTGCAATTAAACAGATATTGTCACATTCGTCTTCACTGTCTTCAACTTCAATGTCATTCCACATTTCAACTTTCAACGCTTTATTCTTCTTTTCAAATTTCTCTTTCCTTTTCTTGAATAAAGGACAATCGGGTTCGTTTGTGGACTTCTTCCCTTTCGAATTGCTTCTTTTTTGTTCAAATTTTTTGATCAACGACTTCATCTCCTCATCGTCATCTTTTTCATCTTCCTCATAATCTACCTCATCAAAATCAACATTAGATTTTAAAGCAATTAACTTCTTACCTTCCGGGTCTTCGTCATTTATACGTTCTGCTTCATATAATTGCAAAGTTCCAATAAATTCATCAACAGATAAAGGCGAAATCCTTAATGTTTTGCGGATGGAAGTTTTGACGTTGTTCCATTCCTTCGATAATCCTCTCAAAAACTTATTCACTTTCATGGGTCCTGAGATTGGTTGTCCTTGATATGCAAGTCCATTCACTATTTCAGTGAATCTGCTAAACATGTCTCCAATGGATTCTCCTGGCTTCATCTTGAATGATTCATATTGCCCGAGAAGAATATTGACTTTGGTCTCCTTTACACGATCAGTCCCTTCATAAGTAACGTGCAACCTATCCCACACTTCTTTCGCTATTTCACAAGAAGAGATTCGGTTATATTCATTTGGAGACAAAGCACAATAAAGAGAATATATAACCTTTGCATCTAAAGCTTCTCTTTTTGTTATCTCCTTTTGAGATAGAGTGACAAATAATTGAAGTGTTTCGCCATCCTCTTTTCTAGTAGATGTTGACGCAACATTAGGATCGATTCATTTCTCAAGAACGTCCCATTCCAACAGATCCTTAGATCTTAGGAATGCCTTCATATTGTTTTTCCAGACATTGTACTATTTCCCATCAAAGTAAGATGGTCTGGTGATGCTTCGTCCCTCAGTCAGACCTGGTGCAAAAATACTAACCATGAAAGATCTTTAGCTCTGAAGTAATAGACACTTTAAGATACTGAGCACGAGGCTCTGATACCAATTGTTGTAAACTAGTATTAACACCTAGAGGGGGGGTGAATAGGTATAGAGAAATTTCACGCGCAATTAAAATAAAGCTTTTGCAATCTTTAAACTGAAATTAAATAGAGAGAGTAGAGAAGATCGCAAACACAATTTATAGTGGTTCGGCTTTAGACAAGCCTACGTCCACTCTCCAAGCGATTAGCCAATAGGCTGGATTTCACTATATGATCAAAGGTGATTACACACTCTTGAGTGTTAGCACTCGGTGATGATAAGTCTCACAAAGTCACTCTTTTTGGTCATTCACTAGGATCACTCAATTACGCACTTAAACAATTAATGAAGAATTGAATCAGCCTTGGAATATATTTGTCCTCTCTAGTCTCTTAGGTCTCATCCTATCCTTATATACTCTCCAAGCCACACTCGATCGTTAGCTCTTTCCTTGAGAGTTTCGTCTTCCCTTTCCTGGACAGACTTTATAAGGCAAGTCTTTTTGACCGTTGGAGGTAGATTGGATCCCTTGGATTCTGTTCGCCCATACAATCAGAAGCCGGGCTTCCATAAGTGTTCTATTCTTCTTTGGAAGTTGTCCGTTGATTGATCCTACTAATCAGTTTGATACAACAGAATCAATATAAATAAAATAAGTGAAATACTTGACAGACTTTTTCCGTCTGGTACGAACAGACTCAGAATCTGCGTCTCTTCATCCAGATTCAGAGGCTTTCTATGCTTCTCCGTCTGCTTCATCCAGACTCAGAAGCATACATTAGTAGCCTTTGATTTATTTTGTCATCTTCAAAACATTATATGGAATTTCCCTAACAAACGCAAAGGGAGAAGCAATTAACGGGGACGAAACTAGTACCGTCTACTTGTACTAGACGGAGAACACGAGGAGATCCAGAATCTTTGAGTCTACGTGTACCAGACGGAGAACACAAGCAGACGCAGAATCTCAATCTAACAGACTCAGAACGAACCTACAGGACAGACCAAAAGCAAGATCATCAACGGTCATGAATTTCACTTACCTTATGTATATTGATTTTGTTATATCGAATCGATTAGCAAGATCAATCATCAAGGCAACTTCCAAAGAAGGATGGAACACTTATGGAAGCTCGGATTCTGATTGTATGGGCAAACAGAATCCAAGGTGTGACGTCCTGAAATTCAAAGCCCTTTTGTGAATGAATAATCGCGAATCCTCCAAATGGCCGGTCAGTATGGGTCGTAGTAAAATGGCATCAGGGAGAAATTAACAAGGCATGAGGACCCAAGATTGAACTTAGAATTGTTGGGAACGTTCAGGATGGGCTTTCGGGCGATGCTTCCTTGACAGTCGATGGAGTCAGTCGAGTCTAGTTTTTGAGAAAGGGATTTTGGACCGAGAAACCGAGCCTATGAGGATGTGGGCCGGGCAAGAACAGTGTGGGCCTCATGCCCAAGGTGGGACAGCCGCCATGGAAGGCCCGAGGCAAGCAAGTGAGCCCGTTGGGCCAAACCGACCATTTACCCTTCCGAGCCGTTGTCTAACCTTGAGCCGTTTCGAGCCCAATAAATTCCCGAACCCATTCCTATTTATTTTCCAGACTTTTTCCTAGGCCCGCTCCTCCATTTTCAGCCCAAGGACAGATTGGGAAATGTGCAAAGTGGAAATGACCAAAATGCCCTTGGATATTTTGAAGAAAAGTCAAAAAAGGAAGAGAGATAAGATGAGGTCATTGTTTGGCAAGTGGGGCAAGCCTTGATAGCTTGGATAAGGCTTATCCTTCAGCCTTCACTTCACTCTCTCTCTCCTCTTCATCTTCTCCAAAATCGCAGCACCTCTCTCCCATGGTTTTCCTTCCTTCCTTCTGTTTTTCAGTTTGACCTTTCACCGAAATCTGAGTTGTTCATTGCCTTCCCGTTGGAATCTCGTCTCGTGCCACCCACCGTTGCGCTCGGGAGAGAGAATCCGTACGGATAGCGTCGGCCGTTCGTCGAACGGAGCCGCCTTCCGATCCATACGGCGGCCGGAAGCCGCCTGCTCGCCGAACCGTCACTGTAGCGACCAGTTCTGCTGTGTTCCGCCGTTCGACCTGCTTTCCTCCATTTTCGACCTAACCACCGCCCATACCAGCCACAAGTGGTTCCCCCTCGACCCCCAGGTGCCATTGGTCGCTGGCCCGCCGCTCGCCGGAGCTCCGGGCAGCCCGTTCAACTCCGGTCAGCAACTTTCCTCCTGTGCAGTCAGTTTTTCAGAGTTGCAGAGGGATTTCGAGTTTGTTGCTGCTGTTCTCAGCCCAGGGACCGCCTTGGATCGCTGTGGTAGAGGTCCCCGGGTGTCGAGTTCGTCGCCGCCGCCGCGCCCGTGTCGCCGGCCCGCTTAACGGGTGAGTTTAGCCTCTAATCCCTATTTAGTACCTAAACTTGCTTAGGGTTGGGTTAATTAGTGTTAATGCTGGTTTAGGAGGGTTAATTAAGTTTTATTAGCCCTAAGATAGGTGGTTAGATATGTGGTTAAGATTAGATTAGCTTAATCTTGCTTAATTATGCTTAATTGTGCTTATTTGTGGATTATGTGATAATTAAGCTTGTTTAGCTTAATTGATTGATTAATTTGTGTTTAATCAGTGTTTTGTTTAATTTCTGAATTTAATTTATTATTAATTGAATTTCGGAAATTATTGTTCATTGATTACTGTTCATGGATTACTGTTCACGGATTACTGTTCACGGCACTGTTCATCCGGAAGTGAAATTGTGCATAATTTCATGTGTCTTGATCATATGAAGTGAAATTGATGTGTCGTGACATGAACATTCGCATGAATAGTGTGAATTTCACAAAAAGGGAAAAATGGTGTGTCCGAGGGACATCGGAAATGGACCGCTTTTGTGAGAAATGATTTGAGGATTTATATGCAAGCATGTGTGCATTGGCTAATGCTCAAAGATAATAAGTAGATTGTGATGGAATGCTTGCGTGATCACTAAGTTGAACCCGATTTATCGGAGATTATGGAAAGGGAGGGCATGGAAGGGCACGGTTGCGCCTCTGCGGAGGAAGGGCGCCGTAGCGCCGTTGCGCCTCGGAGGGTATGGAAGGGCACGGTTGCGCCTCTACGGAGGAAGGGCGCTGTAGCGCCATAGCGCCTCGGCCTGCACGGAAGGGCACGGTTGCGCCTCTACGGAGGAAGGGCGCCGTAGCGCCGTAGCAATAGCACGGAAGGGCACGGTTGCGCCTCTACGGAGGAAGGGCGCCGTAGCGCCGTAGCAATAGCACGGAAGGGCACGATTGCGCCTCTGCGAAGGAAGGGCGCCGTAGCACCGTTGCACCTCGGCCAAGTTGTAGCCCTGTGGGGTAGTAATAATCGGAACACGTGTGGATGCGTGAGTGCATGAGAAAACATGGCATCATTGGTTCCGATTATGCATGAGGTGATCATATCATTTATGGCACGCACGCATGAATTGATAATGTGCAGGGGTGGCAATGGCCAGGTGAGATTACTTGTGACGCGACTCGCATGTGATTGATGAACTGCATCATCTAACGGCCATGTGCATTGCGTGTATTGTGCTGACTTATAACGTGCAGGGTATGGCATACCGGGTAAGGTTGCATGCGAACCGACTATTCGATTGTTGGTTGCATTGCTTGCATTGAATGAGATTTAACGTGCAGGGTATGGCATACCGGGTAAGGTTGCATGCGAACCGACCTCTGATTGTTGGTTGAACCTGTCTATGGTTTGATTGCTGATTGCTGGGTGTTTGTGGTCGGGTTGAGTGAGGGGTGGTTCTGGAGAGATACCCCGGGTTGAGTTGGTATACTAACCGGGGCTTAGGGGGAAGAACTCGCTGAGATTTTATCTCAACCCGTCGTGGTTAACATTTTTCAGGTCTTTAGAATGGTGTACCCGCTGTGGAGAATCCTGCCCCCCCGTTTCTCCAGTGATCAACCTGACGGAGTCGAGTCCGATGGGTCCGAGTGACCGTGGTGTTGAACCCGAGGGTTCATTCGGTATAGCTGAATTAGCCTAGTTTCTTTTTTGGCCTGGCTTAGAGGATGGATCGGCCCCTTTTGTCGGGCTTGTAATTCAAAAGACGATTCTCCGTCGGTTAATCCAGTAAATTGTGTAAATGAGTACTGATGGTTGTTCTTGTTATTCATCCATCTATCCCTGATTGATTGATTGATTGATTGTTGGACTGGGGATGGTTCGTCTTCCGCTTGCGCATAACAAAAGATTAAAATGAATGGTCGTCGACGAGTCCTGGGACGTCGCTTTCAATCGACCAAGAGAAGGGGTTGTCGCGTGCTCGGGGTTCGGGGCGTGACACAAGGGGATCCAATCTATCTTCAACGATAAAAAAAACTTTCCTTGTGAAGTCTGTCCAAGAAAGGAAAGGGAAGACGAATCTCTCAAGGAGATAGCCAACGGTCAAGTGTGGCTTGGAGAGTATATAAGAAGAGGATGCGACCAGAGGAGAGAGAGGATTAATATATTCCAAAGCTTGATTCAATTCTTCACTAGTTGTCTGAAAAAAAAAAAACGAAATTGAGTGATCCTAGTGTATTATCAAAAAAAATATCATCACCAAGTGCGAACACTTAAGAGTGTATAATCACTTTTGATCACATAGTGAAATCCAACCTATTGGCTGATCGCCTAAAAAGTGGACGTAAGCTTGACAAAAGCCGAACCACTATAACGGTGTTTACAATCTTCTCTACTCTCTCTATTTAATTTTTGTTTGTAGATTGCAGAAGTTTTATATTACTTGCGCGTAAAATTCCTCTACACCTATTCACCCCCCTCTAAGTGTTAATACTAGCAATATCAATATAATCTTAGATTTAACTAGCGACCCTAACACTTGAGCTTGGACTCTCCAACTTGACCAGAAGCTTTATGTTATACCCAATCTATCATAGATGGAATTTCAATAAGTTTTGATACTTGAATGAGATTATCTGCAGTTGTCATTTCATTCCATTATTGATGAAGCTTCCAAGGGTTCTTGCTCTCTTATTTTGTCTTTAACCGCCATGTTTTCAATTGTCAAGGGATATTCAATATCGATAACCAAGTACGACTTCTTCACATTTATACCTAAAAGGTTGTTTGAACAGGCAAATCGGTGTGAAATCTTTTGTGCCATGGAGTTTATGGTTACTTAGACCCATTGCACGTTTAGTAAACATTGTTTTGTGTTGGTGCATTACTGTCATGTGGGATCATAATCGACTAGATGCCTGACATCTTTTATGCCATCAAATTGACAGTTCAGGCGGATTGCTAACCTGTACTTTCTCATGATATCAATTTTGTTGGCGATACCTTTCAAGTATGTAAAATATTCTTAAACCATACTGGCCAGGCCATTTGTATGAGTGAGCGTTGAGACTAGCGCACTCATGGGTACCATCATTTTAGAGCTTTTCATATGATTTCCAATCATGTCTAAAGTTGTCATTTGGCATTTCCTTGGTCATACCTATGATGGTTTTGCGGTGTTCATCTACCTTCAAATGCACTTATTTGCAATATAAGTATTCCATACATTACACATTAATAACCTATTTCTAAGATTCTGTACATTGTGAAACCTAGGAGTTATTTTCTTATGATACAATGGTCTATGCCAATTCATGCAAAAAGTGAGTATTCAGGGGCAGAGAATGAAGAACCTGGTTGGGGATAGATATAATCCAGCGAATGTGCCTTTCCGCCTTCCGAGCTGCCCATTTGAAACATTGAACTTCAATTTGGGATTAATGTTATATCATAAAAAAAATCTCGGTAGTTCAATCTCTTTTAAATTCACTTTCAATTCTGGTTTCACGCATTTGTTAGAAACTCTGCGCTAGAACCAATGTTGTGACTTCAAATATCCCATCATGCTTGAGCATGCAGGTTTCTAATTTCTTAATATGTGATCGAGATGTTTTTGTATGTTTTCATGATTTTATGTGCTTGTAAATTGCAGAAAGTTCTAGAAAGAGTGCTTGCTTTGTTATCATCACCTTATTACTTGTTTTCATGTCAGACACGTCATAGGCTCCTGTAGTTATGTCACCTTCGTGGGCATTTTCAATCATGGCTATACCATATATAGATAGATAATGAAGTAAGGGACCTTTATTTTGTTGGTATTAATTCGTACTTTTTTATTGTGATTCAAAGCTGTAACGAACTATTTTTTATGTCAGTCCTTTGAGCCTTGTGACAAGTATGGCCCCCTCTGTTTGGTTCTTCTTGGACCTCTTGGCAAAGAGGCATATGAGGACTGGGTAAGTATATAATATCTCATGCATAATTCATCTTAATTTTGCATGCTGTCGAGATTTATTTTTCTTCTTCTTTTCTTTTTTTTATTCAGCAATTTTAGTTCTTGTGATGCTATTTGGTGTTTTTGAAGGGTCGGTTTTGTTTCCTATATACCAAGTCATATAATTGCGTAAGAGGAGACCCTAGAATATGCTAAACCTCTCTTTTTTTTCCTTCTATTTATCCATAACAGAAACGTTTTCAAGCTGACAAGGCAATAAATATCACTCCTGTGGACGGGTTACAAGATCGACGGTGGGAGCCCATCCCCTGGGAAAAGCTACAAGTTGGAGATACTGTGAAAGTGAGTAGTGTTTTATGCTTTCGGACTGACTTTTTTTTTTGTGTGTGATTTGTCATGTGCTTTTGTTTCCTCCAGTGAAAGACCTTGTTTTATTAAAGTTAATCATTTGTGTGTGGATGGATGTCATCTTCGTAGTGCTATCTTTATGTTGGAATTGGCAATATCGTGCAATCCAGTTCTTATCATTTTGTGTTAGTTCTCCGATTTTATAAGGTGAGGTGATTATTGCTAATTGAGCTTCTATAATTATGATGCCTTCATTATTTATTCCACAAATTCTAAATATATCTCTCTCCAACAGCCAAGCTTGTTTTCTGCGATTAAGACTTTCCTATGCTTGTCTTCTACCTTTAGGCTCTTTCAAAAATTCACAAAATAGATTTCGACAAGTTTACTAACTAAAACTACGCTTTTAACAATATCATTCAGTTGTTCGTCTCGTAGAAAAGATCAAAACAAGTATTTTTTCCTTCTCTCTTGAATTCGGTTAAAAAATAGCAATAACCGGAAGGACATTTTCGTCGTTTTAAAGCAAGGCACTTTCATCATTTGACAAGGAAGTTCTCGATTCTACTTAGCGTCCGTAGCCTCTCACAGCCTCTCTAGCTTGACTGGCGGTCGCCAGTTCCACCGGAAGCCACCGCCGGTCTTCCATCTCCGACCACGTGAGGCAGCACAAAGGAAGGCACACAATACACGTGCAGAAGAAACGAAGCTCGATCCTAGAATCCAAACTTCATTTTCGTTGATTTTGAGGTTCGCCGGAGGAGAATCACCGTCAGATTTGAGTGTTGTGACGTCTCCACCATCTCACATCAGTTCCTCTTCATCGGCCGTGGCTCCGTTCATGACTTCGACTGTGGTACCAGTGCTGTTATGACCGCGAGGCACTCCTTCGGTTGGTTCTTCATCTTCTTAATCTAAAGCTCCGTTCGTTTCACGGAAAATAACTTCCAGGAAAACATTTTCCAGATTTTCCAACGTTCGTTTCACGGAAAATAAATTCATTGGAGAAAACATTTTCCATAAAGGAAAAAAAGTCTTCTAAAGTGGGGGAAAATGTTTTCCACTTTTCAAATTGGGAAAACATTTTCCACACTCACTCCCTTCTATCTCTCACCTCTTATTAGTTCTCACTTCTTTCTTTCTATTTTTTTTAAATCAATTTTTTCACATAAATTCAAATTTTTATTTATTTTTTAATAAAATCAATTTTTTCTTTTTTTCTTTTTTCTTTATTTTTTTCTTTATTTTTGCTGTTTTTCTTTTTCAGCCAGTCGCCGACCACGACAATAGCCAGCGACAAGTGAGTTGAGCTCGCCGATCTGGCGTCACCGAACGACGGCGAGGCTCGAGCGTTGTAGATCGGCGACGCTCGAGTGTCGCCAGAGGTGATGAGGCTCGAGCGCTAGATTGGCGACGCTTGGGCCTTGCCAAATGACGACGAGGCTCGGGCATCGCAGATTGGCGACGCCCGAGTATTGCCAGACGGCGGCGAGGCTCGGGCCTTACAGATCGGTGACATCCAAGCGTCTCTAGGGGCGACGACGAAGCACAGGCCTCACCAAATTGATGACGCCCAAGCGTCGCCAAATCATGGCAAGGCTCGGGCGTCACCAATCTACGAGGTCCAAGCCTCGCCGCCTCGAGCTCGCCTCGCTAGTGAGCTAATCATGCAAACTCGAGGCAGCGAGAAAAAATAATTTAATAAATAAATTTTTTAAAATGATAAATAATGATTTTAAAAAATAAAATATTGAAAAGAGTTTAAAGAAAAATATTTTTTTAAACGAACAGCAGAAAACAGTTTCCACTTTAAAATCAAATTTCATCCAAACACCGGAAAATAATTACGTTTTCCTGGAAAATAGCTTCTTAGAAAATATTTTCCAGAAAAAAAAATATTTTTCATGAAATGAACGGAGCCTAAATCAAGCCCAAGAGTCGTCCTCGCGTCAAATGAATGTATGGATACTGCTTAGGAAGCGTTCGATGAAATAACCGAAAGACCCTATCCGTCATTCTGTCCTGTTGCTGGCCATTAGAATCAATGCTATAGTGAGGCTGTGCTAGTTGTCTGGAAAGTCGCTGAGTCATCATCTCCAGCTCGCGCTGTCCTCGTCACCAATTCATGAGATTTGTTCTCGACTCGTCTCTCTTGACCTCTGTTCTGTTTTTCTTTTTCTTCCCCCTTTCACTTGACTGCTTCGTCGGACCTTTGTCCAGTCGTCGTGCCGAGACACTCCTCATCACCAAAAGCCAGAAGCGGCACTGCAACAGTAGAAGCCAAGGTGACGCGGTCGCGATTGCTTTCAATAATATCAGTTGCCTTCATCGGACCTTCCTCTGTGTACACATTTGAGATGGCCGGAACGGGATTTACTCAGGAGGGAATTTATAACGATTTTGCCTCATAGTAGAGAAGATTGATTACTCTCGGTTCAAGTTTCTTTAGGAAGTGTTATGTACTGGATGATTGCAATTTGTGCCATCCTCCCCATGCATTTGTTGGGCAACTTTAAGGAGGAAGCTGTGAAGTTAATCAGCAGAGACAGAAGGGGTGCAGCGTTCCGTCAATGAAGCTCAATACAACACGAAGCCGATTGAAGCCGGCGTCCAGAAATGGGTAGACAGGCGCAGAGATCCTCGCCGATGAGGCGTGACAGTGCTGGAAAACGACCTAAAGGCGATATGTCGTCTCGGCATAAATTAGGAATTTTTTAATTGACCATATTTAAATGATATTAAAAAGATAGTTTCCATCCTTATAATGTAATTAGGAATTTTGAATTGACGGTATTAAAATAATATTCTGTTTCTTTTAAGCTTTGACTTTCAAGGGCATCTGATCAAGGATTTTCTCCGGCGAATCTGTTGCGGTTGGTAATTTTTTTCATGTAGTTAGTAAAATCTTAAATAGAATGGTAACTTCATATGAATAAAGGAAGTAACTTCTAGTCGTAAATGTAAATTTCGTTGTTCGCTCTTAGTTTTCTCTTTGTGCATTGTTGATTTTTATTCAAGTCGAGTTTTTTCATTCAATTTTTCACTTGTACTTGCAATTTCAGTTTCTCACATTTCAATTTGAGTTTCTAATCATTTTGGTAAAAAAAATCATTGTAATTTAATAAAAAAGAGAAATCAAATGTAGAAAATCTCGATGATCAAGCCTGACTTTCTCTCGGAAACAATTAAACTCAAATTACTAACTTCAAAATTTCAAAGTCTGAATCTGAAGGAAAAATGAACTCTAGAGTCAATTCTGCTTGCATAGCTCACTGCAGGTCAAAACGATCGAGTCGACTAAAACCTTCCGCCAAGAACAACATGACACAATCCAACACGATAATCATCAATGCATCACCTATAACAATGATTATCGATGCACCAGTCTGATACAAGCAACAATGTCTGGAAGTGGTTTTAGCTGGATGGTAAATGACCGAATAAGAAGAAGCAACACCAAGACCTGACCCACGAGTTTCTAATCGTTCTTGAGATGTCGCGACCCATCTTTGCACCTCGATCGAAATGTTCTTCTCCTTTTTGTTTCTCCTCGCGTTCTTGACTTTTCTTGGTTCTCCAGGCTATGCAGGCCTGATATGCTAGTTTGTGGAGCTTGGTGTGGAAAAATGGTAGGATTGTGAGGAGAGGAAGCGCTCCACCGAGCAGATGCATCGTCTCCCCACCGCTCTAGTGATGGCAAAGTGGCTTACAAAGCTCCTGACCCTGACAACCATGCGAAACGTCCCTTCCCCAGTGACTTCTATTCACGGGGCGTTGGCCGCCGGAATGGTGTGGACTCTACTGCTCAAAGCAATGCTAATGACGACGACGCAGCTCCTCCCAACGATAAGAATCGGACATACGGGGCAGATGCTGCTTCCAGACACGGGGACGCAGACCATCCAGTGTCATTAAGAAACGAGCCCTTGTTCATCAAGAAATTCTCTCACCCTACCGAGACTCGCGACGGCGGTAATCATTGCCAGTCTCAGTCTTCCATGTGGCCAGGCCGAGAGATTCGGCTTAGTTCGAGGGATTAAGATTGTGTCCAATCCTTCATCTGTCGTTGGGCAACACTACAGCTCATCCAACACGACTTGGAATTTCTATCTAATCCAAGCTCAGTGTCGAGGCACAGCAAGCGGGTCCTTTCTTCGGTTAGATCGACAGCGACGTCCTCGCAGGGCGGAGGAGGCGGAGGAGGAAGGGAGAGAGAAGGCCAGGCTGGGCTCAGAGAGGGGGTGGAAATAGAAGAAATGCTGCGATAATGGGCTCACGGGCCTAGGCCGCAGATCAAATCAATGGGTTTGCTCTTGTGGGCAGTGAGTTGGACCAAATAGGCCTTTTTATATTTTTTTATTATTTATTTTTGTTTGTACGTTAACTACCATTCATTGTTTTTATATTCTTCTTTTTACACAAATGTATGTTAAATTTGTTAATTAAAATTCAAGTGTCGATAGTTTTGAATATATTTACCCCTAATACTTGAAGAAGAATATGATGCCGTCACGAACAAATTATAGGACACAGTATGTTTTGTTGTGTCAAATCTTTACTTACCAGAGGCCAGAGTTGTTTCTTGATGGATGGGAGATACGGGCAAAAAAAATGGGACAGCCCAGTTGATTAGATGACGCGTTGTACAACCTGTGCACATTTGAGGATGGGCTAAGAGATGCAAAGCGATAATCATTTTGATATTCTTGTAACTCAACCTTTGCTTACAGTCTCTAGTAATCCGTCTGCTAGTACTGAATGTGGACTCTAATGATACAGACGATGCCGATGGAGCAAGCATGTCCTGATCCACCATGAAAGAAAAGGAACACACGATGCTTTGGCTTTTTACCACCGCAAACAGTCAACATTGTCTTCCTCGAACTTTTTCAAGTGTAGTTTCCATCATCCTTGTCGAGATATCCATTCGCCTCACCAACAGCCAACATCGATGTGCTCGAGGCCTGTTCCTTCGTTTTTTTTTCGAGGCGAATGTGGCCCAAGAGCACGGGTCTGAACTAGCGCGGCCCATTTTCCATCCTGACTAAAATCTGTTTGGGCTCATATACACTAGGAAGTAGAACTTTAGAATATTTTCTAAGAGTCGAGAATCCTTCCCGAAAAGCGTTGCCGACACCTTCGTAGATATTTTTGGAGCTTTAACTCATCTCATTCAAATGTCTGTCCCATATCGAAAGGACAAAAGAGTCCAGGGAATGCAGTCTATCATGTGCTCATTGAATTCATCGTTTACTGGAAGAAGGGACTCATTTTGCATTTCCCCTCTCTTTCCTCTCACTTTTTGGAGGAAAATATCTCTGCAACGTGACCCACAATGCATCAAAGTCGTACTGCCCATCTACAAGATTAAATGCGATTGACATGACACGGAGCTCTAATAATTGTCAAGTGACCGACGATGGCTAAAAAGCAGAACTTAACTCTACCTGGTTAACTCTTAACCTCATTTTGTTCCGGCTTCTTCCTCCTCCTCTGCGTTTTAGAGAGAGACGGAGAGAGGGCAGCATCAAAGCAACGATGGTGGACGTGTCAGGGAGGCAACGAGAAGCGTCGATTTTGTGAATTGTTACATTACTAATTTTTGCAGAGAATCTGTAAGTGTCATTGCGCGGAGGGTATTAGTAAAGAGTGGTCAGAGAGAGAGACTCATATGATCCATGAAATAGGCTGATATTATCGAGTGCATGCAACATTGATATTGGGTTAATGACCCCCTTAACATACGTATAATTACGTACAAGTATACTTCATATTCACTGGACCTATTAATGAGGTGTAACTAATCAAATGAAATTGAGTTCTTTTAGAACTAATAAACTGGGGTTTTGAAAAATAAATGATGATTATAATTAGTAATTTTTATACAAAAAATTGAAAAGGCCATCTTCCATGAACCTTTATTTTATCCGAAGGAGTCGTAGCTCAAAACTCAAGCATATTCACAACATTAATAGAGGCATTTCTTAGCAATCCATGGAGTTTGTAAAATTCTTCGAGCATACGACGAATCTCCATTGGATGCAGGGATCCCTCCATTTCATACACACCAAATAATTACTAGAGATACATAATTTTTATATTGCATTCCTTTTAGGGTTGATATTATGAGAAACTCCAAATTAATTCAAAAAAAAATTTTGAACTAATACACCTTTTACAAATTTACTTTTAATTAATTTTCATTAAATTGATTAATACAATAAAAACTCACAAACTTGCAACCTACTAACTACTATATATCATTCAACTTAATAATTTGACTATAAAATTTAACAGAAATTAACGAAATTATAAATTTGTCATAGGTATATTAATTTGAAGTTTTCCATAATATTAACCCTTCTTTTAAAAATTTGTTATTTGCCATACTAATTTCCATGTGTTCCAATCTCGAACTAAAGAAATTTAGTGATTATGTTAAGGATGCGCATGGCAACGTTTCTGTTTCCGGAAACAAATTTTGCTCAGAAATTATTCTTTTTTATTCTGTTTCCGGAAATAATTTCTGAGTAGTTGAAAGCGTTTGGTAATTATTCAAAATTTTTATTCTCAAAAATATAAATGCGTTTGGTAAAACTTTAGAATTTCTAGTTCAAACTATTTTCTTTTAATTTTTTAATGATTTTAAATACTTTTTTCTTTTTCTTTTTGTCTTCTTCTTTTTTCCCTTCCCCATTGTGGCCAATCGCTACTATCGGCGGTGGCCGACGACCGGCTAGGTGAGGTCCAGCGAGCTCGCCGATGGCCAGGCGAACCACCGGTGAGCTCGTCGGTGGCCGGTGCTGGCAACAGTGGCCGATGGACGGTGATGGGGCGGCAGTAGGTTGAGGGAGGAAGAAGAAAATAAAAAAAAAAAGAAGGGAAAAAAGCTAATTCTTAAAGTTGTTCATGGGAACAAAAAGTAATTTTTTTTTCTGAATTCTACTACAAACCTATTCCGAGAAACAAATTTGTTCTCGGGAATAAAAAATTTATCAAACGCATTTCTGTTCTCGAGAACAAAAAATCTGTTTCCGGAAACAAAAGAATAGAAATAGCTGTTTCTCGAAGCGTTACTATGCAGGCCTGAAGTCCTAAGTTTGGAGGAACAAAATTTGAGCTGAAAAACGACCATGATTATCCATATAACATACACTTGGAGGATGTATATTACATGAAACAAATAAACTAAGATTACTAGGAGTGGGCATGTAAGGTTGAAAGCGCATGCATTAGAGGAGGACAAGTCAGAGAGCTTGTCCCCTTCCTTGAGACGGGGTTGCATCTCACTTTTTTCGGTCGGTGCAGCTTTGGCTAGCCCCTTCCAACTCTTACTGGGATTTTTCTGGACCGGACAACGTGTGAAAAGGGCGAAAGGACGGTACGGTAGAGCTGGGTCCCGGGACGTGAGGTTTGACATAACAAGAAGCTTTAAATTGTCATGTGACCCACGATGCATCAAGTCGTACTCTCATCTGCAGAAGACGTTGAAGTGAAGACGAAGCTTTGATAATTGCGAAGTGACCGACGATGGCCAAAGAGTAACTTAACTCTACCCTGGTTAAACCGTTAACCTCGCTTTGTTCTGTCTTCCTCCTCGACTACGTTTTAGAGACAGACAGAAACAGAGACAGAGTAGCATCACAGCAACGACTGTGGTTGGTAACTTGCTAGGGAAGGAGACAGACACTTAAGGATTTGAAGTTTGCAGAGAATTGTTACATTACTTCTGCGGAGAATCGAAAAGAGGGTCGTGGAGATTATTTGCAAAGAGAGATCAGAGAAAGAGAGATAATTACGTACAAATATGCTTTGTATTCACTGGATCTATTGACAAAGTCTAAGCAATCAAGAAATTGGTGAGGTTTCGTGAAATAAATGATTATTATAATTAGTAACTTCTATACAAAAAATAAAAAAATGAAAGTGTATCTTCCAATTGCATGAACCTTCAGTTTCTCTCAATGAATAATCAGGATTGTGAGTAATATGTTGTACAAGATGATACCTATTCGGATTTGTGAGTAATAATCAGGATTTTGATCTTGTTTCATCAATGTTCAAATATTCAAAATTGAATTAAATCATTGATTGCGGACATTAAAGCATAAACATATCGATAAGGGGTCTCGACTATTTAGAGGTCAACGTCCACTTGTGTACTGTCAAAGTATTAGTTAAGTATCTCAACTCAAATTATGTTTTGCACTAACATTATAGCTTGTCATTTGCTCAGGCCCATCCATCCATAATAAAAAAAAAAAGAAGAGATGAGATGTGGATGGTTTGCATTGAGAAACAAAGTGAACGAACAATACAACGGATTTGTTCTCTGCAATGGTGCACGCAGATGGATTAATATATTTCTAATTTAATCCTACATCTCCTGTTTTTGGTATAATAATTGAATATCACAGCCACACATTGAATATATGATACCTTTGTAATTAAACTTTTATTATGTGTGCGGTCAATAGAACAACTTCTATTGCGGCACTATACTTTTTTTTACGTGCATGATGACTATTTGATCATATCAGCATATTTTACCATTGGTTTAAACCATTTTTTGTTTTGGGTGAAGAGGTAGCTTCTTTTTTTCAGAATATTTGTTGTTGTTATTTGTAAAATAATTGG
This sequence comes from Corymbia citriodora subsp. variegata, assembly GCA_014858505.1. Taxonomy (NCBI): domain Eukaryota; kingdom Viridiplantae; phylum Streptophyta; class Magnoliopsida; order Myrtales; family Myrtaceae; genus Corymbia; species Corymbia citriodora. The sequence continues at coordinate 2,960,807 of CM026416.1, forward strand.
TATGAATTTGAGACTAGATATGTAATGATCATATGGTTGTGCTCACATTAACATGATGAAGTTAATATTAGCATTCGCATATATGAAGTCCAAACGACACATAGGACAGGACACGTCTAAGGCCGTACTACCTTATGGAGTGGGAGGTTGATATAACATGAAACTTAATAATTGCTACGTAATGGACAAAGGCAAAAAAACAACTTTAAATTTACCGCGGTTAACTATTAAAATCACTTTCCTTTTGTCTTCATTTTGGTTTAGCACCATATCTAACTTTCCATCTATTAAATTGAAATCGTCATCAAAACTCTAAACTGAAATTGAACATAGCCTAAAATGAGAGGTGCAATTGGTTGCGATATCATATAGAGGTTAAAAATAATGAAGAAGTTGAATAGAAGGAATAGGCAAAACAATAATTAAGAACAGTGAAGAGACTTAACTACATTATGGATGAAGCGATGATTAAAACAACAATTTACAGTTAAAAGACCTATATATTTGATTACGATACAAAGTAATAATGATAGGATATGGACCTCACAATGTGATATTACGAAGAAAATAAAATTTTCAAATCATTCCTTAATAAGAATATAGGTCTCGTTAATGTAAAGTTGGTTCGACCACCTTGGATTCTCTTTATTCCCTCTGTTTCCTCTCACAAGTAAGAGGAAATAAGAGAATAATACTTTGTAGGCCCGAGGGAAAATTTCTTTGGTTCTCTTTGCTGGATTATCAGCATGGGCAGTGTAATCAATGAATGATTTTCTCTAATACCATACTTAAATTAGGAAAGAAATGAATAATTTCTTCTAAGGGAGAGATGACATGAGGTGAAGATGGTCTGAATAATTACCATATATTCAAATCTCGAACCAAAGAGATTTTGTGATTATGTGCAGCCCTCGGCTTGATGTGCACCAAATTGGAGCCAGAAAAGGACAATGCATACAAGGAGCCAATATGTAAGGTTGAAAAGGATCAGGCGAGCACGTGCATTAGACAAGAACAGACCAGAGAGCTTGTTCCCTTTCTTCAGACGCGCTTACATGTTACTTTTGTGGGTCAGGTCATTTTGGTTGTGCCCTTCAATGGGACAAGAAAATCCAACTTTAATAATTGCTACGTGACGACGTGCAGAAGCAGGAGTCTCGCAGAAAGGGGTGTAGGACAGAGTCGGGTCCCTGGTCGTGAGGTTGACATAACGAGGAACTTTAATAATTGCCATGGGACCCACGATGCATCAGGTCGTACCCCTCATCTGCAGATGATAACACGAAACTTTAATAATTCCCAAGTGACCGACGGCGGTCGTAAAGCAACTTAACCGCACCCTAATTAGGCATTTTAAATGAGTGAATTAAATCGAGTTTATCACAGGTGATAAATGATTCGATTTAAATTGATCTATTAACTTATTTATTATCAATTTAAATATAGTATAAATTTTTTTACCTATATCCGATTCATACTTTGACCCAATCTATATTGTTAAAACACTTCTTTATCTAATTAAACTTAATAAAAATTATTCTTAATATTATTTATTTTATAAAAAATCTAATTCTTAATAATTTTTATTTTTAATTTTTTAAAAATCACATACACGTATAAGGGAACGAGACTCACCTGGGTTTTGACAGCCAATCAAGCCAGCAAGGTGTGGCGGTTGGGGTTATGCGAGAGCGAATGGAGAGGTCCAATGATGGTGGCAACCACATGCGACGGTGCCATTGTGCGAGCGAGAGGAGAAGCTGCTATACGAGCGAGACGACGCGTTACCGTACGATGAGGAAGATTTCGTCGTTTTGATTTGAAAGAGGAGAGGAGAAAGGTCCTTTTAAAAGATTGATGAGTAATTGGATTCTAAGTAAGATTAAACTTTGACCCATTAACAATTCATGTATTTTGATATTTTTAATTTTAAATCCATTATAAGTGATTGAAAAAGAAAACTTGAATCATTTTAACACATGTAAGCTTAATTTACTCTTAACCACACTCTACTCTGTCTGCTTCCTCCGAGAGAGAGAAGGGGAAAGAGGAGGGGGAGGGGGGCGTCGGCTTTGTGAACTGTTACGTTGCTTTTGCATAGAATGAACGAAAAGGGGTTCATTCCGTGGTGGTTAATAGCAAAGAGAGATCAAGAAAGCTTTGTTGAAGGAGAGTCACGACACTGACTCATCCGAGCTGGCGAGTAAGCGTGAGCTGGGTCGTACCTATTGATTGCTGAGGCACTTCTCGCGACAGAAATTCCACGCATCCCATCATGTATAACTAAAGGCCAACAATGCCACTAACCTTTTCATTCACTCTCTGTGATCTCATCGATCTTCCACGCGTCCCATCATGTTCACGCGTTCGCAAAAGCTCGGCCCCAACGTGCCCACCATTGTGCAGATCCAAAGGCCAACAGTGCCACTAGCTTTTTCATTCACTCTCTGTGATCTAATTGCACTTGCGCGGGATTATTATTAACTCGAGGATTCAATTACAATGTATAATTTCCTTACCAAAAAAAAATTACAATGTATAATTTGATTTCTCGTGCACGCCCCATTTTGAATTCTGACGGGTTTGGACAAAAACAGTCGTACACGAGTTCACCACAAGCAACTTAACAGCTGCAAGTCGAGATGGTGTCGTCTCGTCAATGGGCCAAGTTCTAGTAAGATTTTTGGAACAGCCGCTAGTTTATCGCAGAGAAAACAAGATATGCGTTGTGGTAATCCTTCCATGATCCATGTGCATTGAACAAAACTTTTAACTTGTGGTCCAAAAGATGTGGACAAACTAATGTCTATTGAGCACCTAAAGATTAGGGAATGCAGCCTGCATCGCAAGGTGGAGGGGTAAAGGGAAAAGCTGGCGGCGATGCTTCCAAGCACCGTATGATGATGACTAGGGGTGAGCGGTTTCAGGTTCCTTACAGGTTCCGCTTGGAACCTGGAACCTACCCTCGGGTACAGGTTCCTCAGTTTTTGGAACCTGGAACCTACCCGTCGAAATCTGGAACCTAGAACCTACCCTCTTACAGGTTCCGGTTCCGGTTCCAGGGTCCAACAGGTTCTTTTTTTTTTTTTATTCATTTAAGTGGAGCCGGTTCCGATTCTGAAAAAAGAAGAACCGGGAATCAGAACCTCCCTCCCTAGAATAGGGAACCGTGATCATTCCTTTCAACATAATTTTTATAATGATTTTCTGAATTTTTTATTTTTTTTGGATTTTTTATATTATATATAATATTCGGGTAACGGGTTTGGACCGGTTAACCCAATCCGCACTGACAACTTGGCCCGGCTACCCGGATCCTACTCAATCGGACTAAAGAAAGGAAATTTTAACAATTTTTATTATTTTTTTAATGTTTTAATTGTTTAATATTTTTTTTGTCTTTTTCTTGTTTTACCTTTTCTGCTGCAGCTTTCTTCCTCCCCCATGCAGCGTCTTCAACCTCCCGACGTCCCTCACCCGCGTTTCTTCTTCTTCCTCTATTCTTCTTCTTCCTCTATTTCTTTTCTTCTTCTTCTTCTTCTTCTTTTTATCCGAAATACCTTCGACTCCANCAGCCACTCATCCCCGTCGACATCGGCCACCGCCGGCCATAAACTCCGGTGGCTGCGAAACCCTCACCGATTCGACGATACACGGGTTTTTCATACGAATCATCATGGAACCTCGAATATGAATGAATACATAGTGATTCTATAGATAAAAGAGCATGAAAACAGATCGGTTTTTGACTAAAAGTATGAACCCCCTTCGGTTTTCTATAAGGCATTTCATCAAACACTTTGCGGGCATGAATAAACCGAAGGGTTTCCAACTCGAACCGAACTTATACCGGGACTAGGCTTCCAACTAAACATGGCAGCATGCAAAGGAAATTCAGTGGAGGGATGACAAGGGCCGGGGCTCACGCGAAAGCATGCAAAGCTTTCCATTTTTTTTATTTCCCTTCCGGTTCCGGTTCCGGTTCCGGTTCCCGGTTCCGGTTCCGGTTCTATGAGGAACCG